>JAMQGT020007398.1:0-39958 GCA_024447675.2 Pterophyllum scalare | reverse complement strand
CAGAAGCAAAAGTTCATAATATTTTAAAAACATTTTCTGGGTTAGTTCACATCGTAAAAAGAATCAAACTGGCTCCCCTGTTATTATCTGGTTATTTATTATATAAAGCATTTCGTTCTACCAACATACACACTTCTCTCTGTTACCAGTCTTGTGTGTAAAGCTAGGATTAAAACAGCACAGTGGTGCCTCATGGTTTCATATTGTTGCATCTGGGGTGTTTCTATTCAGTTCTTGATTGCATGATTAGTGTAGAAATCCAAGGAAATTGGAAGCAGGTGTTACATTAATTGGAATCTTTCTGTGAATGTACATAGTGTATGACTTAGAGGCAATGAAAAATCCCTAGGTGGATTTTTGTGCAGCAGGTTATTTATATTCACGTCTAGGTTAGCATCACAGAGGCATTCCAAGTGCACTAAACACCCACTTGGATAGATTTTTTTTTAAATCTCTGGATACAGTCATTGAAGTAAGCATGCATATCCATATTGTAACAGTACAACAACAGAATCAAGTAACTAAACAAACATTATGCTACTGCTACCTTACCACATGCTACCTCCACATCGCTAGTGCTGCTCAGGCTGTCCACCTTTACAATAGAGATGGGAATATCTCAGGACTCATTGGATAGTTCTCCATAAAATTTTATGGTTGCATGCATGCAAAGTTCATACAGAAATGTTATTGCTTTGGTTATAGCCAGCAGTCTTCAAAAGCAGCTGCTTAATTCTTGGAACTATTTATCGTCATGCTAAACGCTCGCTGTCAACAATTTTGGTAGCTCTAGACTTGAGCCATTTGTACAAATCATAAATACCTCTATTCATTCACCCCCACATCTGCCTGAAATGGAATTTGAGGCTGTTAAGGTCTAAAATGAGTTTGAAAAAGAGTTAAGAATCCCAATTTTAAAATATGAAACTGACATTGTTTTATTCCTTGGAAATTCGTCTACCATCTTTCTGCCCCTCCAACCCTGCCCCCCACTTCCCCCTTTCTCCTCCAACCCCTCCCCCTCCTGTAAGAAAAAGTAACGCGTTTGATAGATCACACCCTTGCTGCATTGTGATCTGCCTAATAATAGGATCTCCTCTGGGAAGCTTTAAAGTAGCTTGCTTTTCAATGAAATCATCTGATCCTGACCAAAGGCTCTATTGATTCTCTCACCGCAAGTCCAGCATGGCAAAACTATAAATCCCTGTCATCAAATCAGCGCAGATTCCATCGTCTACCAGTTGATTATCTTTTAGACTCATCAGTTCATTGGTCTGCTCCAAGCTACGAAACCAGATCTGCAAATAATCGTGGCTTTTTATTCTTCTTCTTTTCTAACCATCAGTATTAGTATAAGAACATGTCAGTGTTATTCTCTGTGGGGTTTTTTGTGTTGCTTTGAAGCCACATGTGGTGCTGCGCAGTGCTCCCTTCTTCATTTTGATTTACTTGACAATTCACTGCCAAATCTGCACTTCTGCATATTAAGAGTCTCTGTGTCAAAACAAACCATAGATAGAAACTGAGACTTGGTTGCTTCAGAGGAGCAACAAGACATAACTCAGTTGTTTTGTTCTCTGCTTGCTTTGTTTCATGCTTTTAAAGCCTCTTCAACTTTTACTTTCTGATCTCTCGCTCTCTCACCCTCGCTCTCTCTCATTCGTGACTCCAGGAGATTTGGCCTGAAAGGTTAATACAGTCACATGAGCTTCACATTGTGCTTTGTGCTACCAGGCAGTAGCACCTCATACTTGGCTTGTGACTGAGTCTAGGAAAGGGGGATTATTACAAAGATACATACTGTATGCATGTATACTACCCTAACACACACATGAACATATAGTCACACTCAGACTTGATCACGGTTTCTATGAGTAGCACTGGAAGACTGAGTTATAGTTTGAAAGAAAAATCGTTGTGAGACCTGTTGATAGCTTAAAATGAGACAAATAAATGGGAGCAAGACACAGGCGAGAGCAGTCAGAAAATGGTGAAGACAATAATGACAGGGCCGGCAATCACAAAGGAGAGAGTGAAATCAAAACTATGGACTATGTAAAATAGGAAATAAGCAAACACTAACATGCACATGAACGCTAACACTAATCACAATGACACAGACAGGAGAACACAGGAGGCAGGAGAAACTTGAAGCACCCAATCAGAAATACCAAAACACAACAAAAAGAATGTAAAAACCTGGAACCATGACAAACTTAAAAGTGAAATCATATCTTTATGAATGCAAATGCTCAGTGACCCAAAGATACTACTCTCTCTTTATGTAATGGATTTCCCCACAGGTGACTAAAATAACCCCTATTCTATTATTTTATCTTATTCTCATAATCTAACCAGAGGGAAACTCTATAAATTGTGCAGCCTCTGAAGCTGCTCTATATTTAGGGCTGGGAGTAGCAGCACCTTGTGTGGTGCTGTGAGGCCATAGGAGCTGCTGTCCGTATTTCGCATGTCAGTGTTGGAATTTCAGAGGTGCTCTCCATGAAGAAAGAGCAGTGGAGGTGAGAGACCGATATTAGCCTCTACCGTGACTGTACACACTAACATTACCTATTTATCAGCCCCAGAAATACTGAATAGCAATCACTTCAAACACATAGCACACAATTGAGGCGACTCAATATTGGTGATTTCAACAAAAACGGCTTTATATGTGTATATGCTTGCAGATGTACATAATATGATTTGGTCATTCACAGATTTTGTTATTTTGCATGGGTCAAAAAATGCTCAAAGTGCTTTTTCAGCAAGAAACCAATGATTTAGGCTAGAGTCAGGGGCACTGATATAAAGGACCAGCCATGCCCAGCCGGAACATTAGATTATCATTGTCAGGCCTACATTTTTAGGTGTGTAGTTTCACTCTTGGCTGTTTTATGTGGAAAAAAACAGCAGCAATGTAGAATTGCTAATGAGACAAGGAAAGTAATGAATTTTCCAGTTTTGAGACATGCGCCACCTGTAAGCAATCCATGATCAAATGCATTTTTTCCCCTTGTTTTTGCTTTTTATGTCTCCTGGTGGCGTGTGTTTGCATATTTCATTTCATCATGAGAAAGGATTTGCCCTCCCTTATTTCCTGTGGTGATGCACTCAGTTACACTTCTTCAAAATATGGGGTCAGGGTCAAAGAAGTGAAGAGATTTTAAAAAAAAAAGAAAAAGGGATGCACTTGCCTTTAAGCAGACAGAATAATTGAAAACAATGAAATGAAATAAAAAAGGGAGGGGAAAAAGAGCCTGTGATTGTTAATGAGACTCCATCTATTACTCCAAAAAGATGACTCCTGCATTACCCATGCCGGCCCATGAAAGATCTACTTAATGCATTCTACATTAGCATCATAAATAGTAAGGTTGAGTCAATCAGTGCATTTCTTTAACTTTATCACTATTTCATGTGATCTTACACTAAGTAGTACATTGCAGGGTAAGATTTGCCTCCAGGCCTTACATTAGACACTAAAATGTCAATTACACAATGGACCACTGTTTTGTTTTATTGTCTTTATATATTTTTATACTTCATCAGGGAATTCCCTAAAGGGCAGCGGCAGTAGGACCCCACCCAGGATAAGATGCTCATTTGGAGCAGGGCACCATGCTCGAATCGTAGGTTTAAATTGACAATATTTGCATGTCCATAATCCTCAATATGACTTCCCATTCTATCTAGATGTACCTAACATACCGAGTATAGATTTGGAGATAAACAATTATTTTGTAGTCTAATGAGAACAATGTTTTTGACTGGCATGGCAGGGAATTGCTTGAATTTATAAGTCATTCACGACACAGGGAGATGCTCCGTTTCGTCTGATCTTTTCCTCTACTCTGTTTTCTCTGTCTTTACTCCATTCTCTCTCTCTCTCTCTCTCTCTCTCTCTCTCTCTCTCCGTCTCTCTCTTCCCTACCCTCTGTTTCTCTGTCTGTAGTTTCAGGAATTTTTCAAAAAGATGTTCACCAAATATCTAGGACATCTTTTTGGGTCACCATTAAAATGATCCTCCAAACTTACAAAACATGTGGGGAAGTTACCTTTTTTTTTTTTTTTTTTTTGCATATATGGAGATCTGAGCCTTCCTGCAGACACAAACAACAACAACATCAACCAGTACCAACAACAGAAATAATGTATGCTCTCATTATTATTCCTATTTAGAGTTCTAATTTATTCGGCCTTAGTGGGAAACAGCAGTTTCAAAGGAAAACCATGAAGAGTGGCTTGTTGATAAGGCACGAAAGTTAAGTCAAATTATTCAGCCTTCCCCTCTGTTTTTCCCCTCTCGTTTTCTCTCACACATGAAAACACAAACACATACTCTACATGCACACATCACTCAGCATCCCCACTTCAAGCGGTGACAATTTACAATTAATTAGAGAATCCATATTTTCCTGCTTGTTTATGCTTTTGCAAACACTCTATGATCTGCAGCTCAAAGCAGAGCAGTGAAGACAGAAGCCCGAAACCTTCCCCCCGTCAGCTCCATATGCTTGGAACGTGCTTTATCTCCGAGCGATTGACAACCAAACGTGAACTGCCAAATAAAACGTCCCAGTCACTCCCCCTCATAAATGTACATCCAACAGCAGAGTAGAGCTCCAGTAGTGATTAAGTCATCAGTCAGTTTGCTTTCATTTTCACTTGTCTTATTTCTCAAAGAGGGATCTCTGAATGTAGTTCACTCTCAAATGTGGTTTCCAGTTGTGTTTGAAACATCTCACCCAAAGTGCTCACACATGTATCTTCAGTGCGAGCACTTTAGGTGAGGGAGAACTGGAGGGCGAGAGAGGGAGTGCATTTTCAGCTGCTTTCAGCCAGTGCTCTCATACGCTCACACCATTGTCTGCCAACATACAACAGAGTTTCTTTCTCTTTTTGT
Source organism: Pterophyllum scalare (assembly GCA_024447675.2). NCBI lineage: Eukaryota > Metazoa > Chordata > Actinopteri > Cichliformes > Cichlidae > Pterophyllum > Pterophyllum scalare. Next base: position 35,052 of record JAMQGT020007398.1, on the reverse strand, counting down.
GATGTTAAAAAAAGAAAAACAATACCTCCCTGCACACTTCTGCTTCTCCTTGCAAATGGAACACTTATATAAGGCACCATTGTGGATTACATAAATATCTCAAAGTTATCAATATTTCATCCTCTGTGCGTTTGATGTGTTTAGTAATTGGATATTTATGTTGTGGGCTTCCTCTCTCAAAATCCCCGTTGCACTTTGGTATTTGTGCACGTGTGTGTATGTATAATACATGTCTAGCTGCACTGTATAGGTGTGTGTTTGTTTTCATGTATAATGCATGCATGTGCATGCCAACATGCACCAGCATGCATATATTTGTTGTTGTTTTGTGTGTGTGTGTGTGTGTGGGTGTGGGTGGGTGGGTGTTACTTCCTTCTTTTGCTTTTGCAGTTTTCTTGGAAAGAAGGTTGACTTAGCGGTGAATTAATCGAAAAGAACTACAAAGTGTATGTGTGTACAGATGCTTGTGTGTGTCCATTTTTATGGCACTTTGAACCCTTTGAAATGTTAGACAGGGAAAGTCAAGGAGGCCACCCGGCAAGACAAAGTCAAACCTGATAGAGAGTGTGTGTCTTTCTCTGTGTACGGATACAACACTGCAGCTATTACTTTCACATGTGTGCACCTTTTTTTTTTCTTCTGCTCACACTGAGATGGTCAAGTAGAGGAGAGGGCCGGGAGGTTTGCCTGTCTCGTCGTGATGTCTCCCAGGGGCAGAGAAAGCTGGTTGTTCTTCTTTGATGAAGACAGAGAACAAGGACAGAAGAAAAGAAAGGGGAGGAGAAGAGGAGGGGATGCGCTAGCATGGGACTCCTTAGTGGGAACTTGAGTCTAATTAATGTTTCACAGTTTTGACAGTTAATGTGACAAAAGAACTGTCTGTGTTTGGAAAGTATCTGACAAACCATTTAAGGACTGATCTAAGTACAGCATAACACTGAGTGGTGGCTGGCAACCGAATGAAATATCAGAAGAAAGAGGAGGAGGGAGATGCAACAGTCTTATGGGTAGATTAAACATATGCACATGGAGACTATTCAAGTAACAGCAGTCATATCTAGATGTAATTCCTCTTTGTGACCAAGCGAGGGAGCTGTTGGGTTTGATTTCAGATATCCCAAAGGAATAGAAGGACTAGCCTGCCAAGACAAAAAGGAAAAGAAAAAAAAAGAGATGGGAACAGAGGGGGGAGGGAGGGAGAAACAGCGAGACAGAGAGGGAGAGGAAGCAAGAAGGAGACTGACTAGTACCTTCACAGTCCATTACATCACTGTTCTCTATGAGAATACTCCTCTCTAGCTTACGTCAGTGGGAAAGACTCCAATCACACTTCTGGTACAGGAGCAACACCTTCATCATGCCACAAATACAGTCCTAGACTGCTGAAGCCAGAGACCTAACACTGGAGGAGATGTATGGCACAGCTTCTATGCTTGTGAGAGTTCATGCTTTGACATTCAAAATCCATAAAGATGTTAAGGATAGTGTAGCTTAAAGTATTGCATTAAGCGGGCTTGGTAAACATAGGAGCAAATGCAGCTCCTCATAGCTATTCTGGTGTTGACAGCTTTACTGCTCATCAGACTAACAGCACCTCTGCCCCACTGCTGATGTGCCTGCTTACCTGCTTGCCTCCTCAGCAGTTCAGCAAAAACTTGTCTCAAAGTACCAGAGAGCAAGGGAGAGGAAAAAGAGGCAGCGCCAGACTGCATGAGTGCGAGTTGGTATGCAAAGGGGTATGTGATGGCATGTATAGGCATATTATGAGCACAGGTGTGACACATACATGCAAATGTGGTTTGGGGAGCAATACAGCCCCATATGTGTGAGCTAATGATCCCAAACACTCTTCCTTTGCCATGTGAAAGGAGCTTAGTGCCTGGAGGTCCCAGATAACCTGTTTGTGTGATTTTGCTGTGGCTGCGGATATTCCGGTCTTATCATCAATCATTAGACTTTCTCACTAGCAGTTTGAATCAGGTTTACCCTGCTGTGAACACATTTAGTGTAAACAGGATCTCTCCTGTGTGTGTGTGTGTGTGTGTGTGTGTGTGCGTGCATGTGTGTGCGCATGTGTGTGTGTGTGTGCGCGCGTGTGGCTTTGAGAGAGTGTGCATGTGTGCAAGCATCCTGCTGTGAACGCGAGTACAGCAGGACTCAGCACTGGACATCACAGCATGCAGCACCTGAGAGAGATTGAGAAAGTGTGCGCGTGCGCGCGCCCGTGTGTGTGTGTGTGTGTGTGTGTGGTTGGAAAGGGCTGCTTTATGGAAAGATGAAGGGTAAGGAGAGAAGATAGGGGAAGGGAATGAGAGTGCAGTCACCAGTGAGAGCCCAACAGAGCTGCGCAGTAATACTTGACTTACAGTACATATGGTGCATCGTTCCACAGGCACACATGCACACACATGTACAGTCACAGTCCAGGTATGGTGGCTGGTGTCTGCTTGTGATGAACCAGCTACTCCCAGGCAAAAATAGGTCAGACAGCCTCAAGGCCTCTAGAGTAAGAAAAGCAGGCCCTTTCTGCAGCTCTGTCCACATCATACACACTCTCACACACATAAACTCGTGATGCAGAAAGTGTAAATTCTAGTCAGCTTACAAATATACGATATGAACTTGCTACCTCATTTGGATGCAACATCCATAACTGCACACATGCTGTCTCAATCGCTTTGTCTCTGCAGTTGTGTATGCAAAAGTCAACATGTACACATCCATGAGTATATTAATGTGCATTTACTACTTGTTTTTTTTTTTACTTGCCACCTGTCATGTCTAGAAGAAAGATTTATGTACAAATAAGCCTTGACAGAGATTATACACAAAGCACATGCCTTCAGACACACAGAGACATACAATCATAAAAAATATTGTCACAATTTCATCACAAGGCTATATTATAACCTTCTATACAATACATATAAGTACCTATTACCACTGCAACCATAATATTATCACTTATTAATATTCCAGTGGGAAAAGGATTTGTTGTGCTTAATTACAGGCTTTGGCTGAAATTGGAATAAAAAAACCCATAAAAATATGGTGACATTATTAAACTGTTACACCAGGAGACCAGCTTAACTTCACGATATTTGCATTAAAGAATGTGGTTATATAAAGCACTGCCACCAGCAATTATACAACTTGCATGCAAGTATATGAGTGAACAGAAACTGACCATACCATACATGCAAATTCACAGTAGGACAAGCACAAACCATCCGGTGCCCATGAATTTGGAACTACAGTTTAAACCTGATAGCCTACAGAACAGAACAAAGAACAAAAGCAATGCAAACAAAAGCTAGAGGTATTTGTGCAACAATGTAAATATCTAGGACAATGTAACTGTTTTTATAGCAGGTGGTCTAATAAATTTGTTCAGCGCTCTATGCCCACATTAGCCTTTGGACTGTGGGAGGAAGCCAGAGAACTGAGAGGACATCCATGCAGGCACAGAGAGAACATGCAAACTCCACACAGAAAGGCCTCAGCTGACCATAAAGTTCAAACCAGGAACCCTATTGCTGTTTGGCAGGAGTGCCAAGCTCTTAAGTCATTATTTCATCCTAAAATACACTTTTCATTTTAAGTCAAGAATTTGTGTTTTTGTGGCATTTTAAACTGATAATTAAGAACAGGAATTTTTGAAATTTACACTCTGATATAATCAAACTTGCTACGGCATTTTTAAAAAAACAAAAAAACATCATTATCATAGGAAAAAATGTGTAATGATCACCAAGTTTAGCTTCATTTTAATTTAAAAATAACCAGCAATATTCTGTTTACACACAAACTTTTGTAACACCCACATCCTGACCTGCTGAAAGAAGTCAGCGACATTAGTTAACAACAGTTATATCATGGTTTTAATGTGGTGTCTACTGGCCCGGCACGCAAGCAAACTGACACAAACACACAGAAACGGCCCAAATCCCTCTCCCTTTCTCTATTCTCTGTATCTGGAATTGGAATTAGCACTTCTGGGTGAGGTATGGGAACGAGGCTTACCTGCAAGTGGGAGCCTAGTGCTCAGTCCCTCAGCAGAAGAGAAGGAGATTAGCCCAGCACACAAACACGCTGGGATTACTCACTACCAAGGATTAATGGATGCATGCATGTTTTGCGTTATGCATTTATATACTCTTGAAGGGCCTTTTCCCTCCATATTTGCGCTGCTTGCTTGCACTGAGATTACCTCAGTAGGGAGGTGGGGTACATAGAGCCTTCCGAGCATGGAAACCAATGAGAGGAGGATTAGTCAGCAAATCTAAATCGACACATGACAAACTGTTGCGATATCGCTCCTCCGTTTCTTATTTGAGTTGTGCTATTTTGTTTACTCACAGGTTGTGCCCATGTCAGTCAGTTTGTGGCTATTTGTTTGTTCGAATCAATACTGCTATTTTTTATTCTGTTTACTTGTAAGTTCTGCCCAGTCAGTGAGTCGGTGGCTATTTGTTTGTCCAGAATCAATATTTTTGTTACATCCTCACCTGCTAAGCAAAGCAGCTGCCATCACCGGGAAAAGACCTTATGTAACGACTCATGGAGCCCGCCAGAATGAACAGATGAGTTACTGTAGACAAAAACATATTTGTGTTTGCATGTGTGTGTGTGTGTGTTTGTATAAGCATGTGCTCACATACATGCATTTCGCCGAGGTTTGCTCTCATTTCCGCAAGAGCCAAATCAGGGAAGGGCAGTGTTTCGATGTGCCTCATTTGAAGTACAACTTGGAAATGTAATTGGTCTCCCGACACATGCAATTGCACACAAACACACATATGCTTGGTCTTTCACTTGCTCGTTCTGTTTTCCATGCCTTTGAACCCATCAGAATGCATTAACCAGAGAACAAAGACTGTATACTTTGGGTGATGTTGATTAGTCAATTACACAACAGGGAGTATGATAAGAAAACTCTGGTGGATCTCATGAATGTAATGCCTCATTATTTCCTCTATGAGCTTTTTCTTTTTAGAGGGATCCCCATGCTTTTACACAGTATGGTCTGTGTTTGGATAGTACTATAAGTGTCAAGTCATGCTTTATTTATGTAGTTCAACATCACAATTAACAAAGTTGCCTCCGGGGGCAATTAACAGCATAGTAATATGACAGTGTTGACAATGTGAATGACAAAATTATAGATAAAGCATCTTCCAGTCTTCCTAATTGTATTTTTTTTAATCAAAAGAAGGTTTCACACAATCCAAATCAAAAAGCATTATAATTGCTTACTGAAATTTCCTCTCATAGGAGGAGAAGAAAGGAAGTAGTTTCCTTTTGGAACTGGTGGCTCAGTCACAGCAACCTAATAAAATTGTACAATAAAATACAATATGAGCTCATCTTTCCCGTAAATCTGTTTTTGGTCCCTGGATACATATCTCTTGACTATCTGTCAAATATTAGGTGAGGCATTTCAGAGGAGCCTTCTTGTTGTTCCTTATTCTCCAGTTTACTGAGGGAGACATGAAGGAGCATCTTCTCCCTGCTTCAGGTTTCAAAGCCGTGTTACAGCTATGCACTGGAAACAAAGCAAATGTTTTCATCTCGACTTTTAAGAGAACCTACTTACTATTTATATCCCGTCACGAGCAGAGGAAAGATGACAGCTCTCTCTTCGGCTGCTTTCTTTCTCTCTAAAATTCCTCTGATAAAAAAAAAAGAAAAAAGAAAAAAAAAGTAATCAGTCACTTTCTCTCATCACAGCAGCATCCGCTGTTGTGTAGGGTTGGCACGACGTGTGTGTCAGTGCGTGCGTTGTATCTGCACTTGTAAATGTGTGTCTGTCTGTGTGTGTTCTACTTGGATGACAACTTCAGCATATCAAAGGCGAATCACACATGTAACTTTGTGAAATACACAAATACGTGTTTGACATTACGTTTCAAATAAAGTATCGTTAGAATAATATTGGCTAACAAAATGAGCGCTTTCTGAGACTCTAGGCGTGAGGAGGATAAAAGTAGCAATTCTGCTGTTATGCTAAGAAGGGTGGGGAAACACAGAAGCTCAAAGGGAGCAGGGAAGTGAGCAAAAAGGACAGAAATATATTGCCTGACAGGTGGCAGACATTTTCTGCAGTGTTCTACCCTGAAATAGAGATACCTCATGAATCATGTAAGAATAAAAAAAATAGTTTTACATTGTTCATATTATTGGTTTTTGTTTGTTTGTTTGTTTTTATACTCAGCATTTATATTGCAGTGTTTGTTTTCTAAATCACAGAAGAAATTGTGTTGGTTAATGGTTTTACCGGTTACGCTGTATCTTTTCAAAACAAGTCCAGTTGTGAAATTTTCTGGCTACTAAATATTCCACAATCAGCTGTTAGTGGTATTATAATAAAGTGGAAGCAACTGGGAATGCTAAAACGTGGTAGGCCATGTAAAATCAAAGAGCGGGGTCAGCGGATGCTGAGGCACATAGTAAACAGCTTCATGCTTCTCCGTCTGGCAATATGATGGGCGTGTATGGGTTTGGTGGTTGCCAGGAGAATGATACTGTATTTGTCTGACTGCACTGTGCCAAGTGTAAAGTTTGGAGGAGGGGGAATTATGGTGTGGGGTTGGTCTTCAGGAGTTGGGCTTGGCCCCTTAGTTCTAGTGCAAGGAACTCTTAATGCTTCAGCACACCGAGACATTTTGGACAATTTCATGCTCTCAACTTTGTGACAACAGTTTGGGGACGGCCCCTTCCTGATCCAACATGACTGCTCACCACTGCACAAAGCAAGGATCATAAAGACATGGATGAGCGAGTTTGGTGTTTGACTGACCTGCACAGAGTCCTGACCTCAACTCAGTAGAATTGGGATGAATTAGAGTGGAGACTGTGAGGCAGGCCTTCTCATCCAACTTCAGTGTCTGACCTCACAAAAACGCTTCTGGAAGAATGTAGAAAATTCCCATAAACTCTTCTGAACCTTGTGGAAAGCCTTCCCAGAAAAGTTGAAGCTGTTATAGCTGCAAAGGGTGGGTCGACATCATATTAAACCCTATGGATTAAGAATGGGATATCACTCGAGTTCATATGCGTGTGATGCAGATGAGCGAATACTTTTGGCAATATAGTGTGTATTTTGAAACTGAAGGGTCACAGATACAATCACATCCATGAATACAACTCAAAAGTAGCCTGTGACAAAAATCCTTGTGCCCAGTGCTTCATGAACTAAATGTGGTAGGTGTCACACTGGGTTGTCCCTACTGGGTACTTGTCCATATTTGTGCCCTACTCCATGCTCTACTAACTGTCACAGGTGTCAAAGTGCTGGGAAATCTAAAGGGTAATCTAGAGTTACTTAATAAAAAGAGTTATTTTATAGCTATTATTTTACATGGCTCTTAAAACTCAGAAAGATTAAATGCAAAACTAAGTGCATTCACCAAATATGAAGGCTTTCTTTACAGTAGCTTCATTGTCAGTGGTACTTGATATGTTTGGAAAGGGTTAACCTGCATTTTTAACTAGTTAGCAGTGTCCTTATGTCAAAGTGACAGAAAAAAAGCATCACATTCTTGATAGTATTATTCATAGATAAAATTTCTTTAACTTGCATTTGCACTAATTTGTCCAATATTATTTATTATTGGTTTCCCAAAGTTTGACTGAACCCCTTTCAACACAAGTGCAAAAATCCAAGATGGAAAGATGATCTCTGCAATATACTAACAGTTGCAATAATTAATATGATTTTCCGGCCATTGAGTGTAACATATCCTCATGTAATGGGATTAATTTAATTACACTGTTTTCTGGTTGCTGCCTTGCCTCAGGGTTCCCTATCTGTTAAGTTCTCTCGCTCTATCTCCCCTCGAGGAGCTCTGTAGACTTAAAGATCACAGAACCTGAGGAACATTTTAATGGGTGCGAAATGAGCATTTCTTTAGGGAACAGCTCAACTTTCTCCCACTCAGAAACTTTCCTGGAGCAATACCTCCAACCCACCAAGTACTTCTGTTGCTTACTCTCTTTGTTTCATGCATGGTCCTCCCACCAATGCCCACATCCAGTCTTTAATAGTAAGTGGAGAAAAGCTGAGAGTTCTTCTCATTTGAACTACCTCAAAGACCATCTGCTGCTTAATTGTCTTTAGGGTTTTGCGGTGTTTTATACTTCATAGGCCTTTCAGGCAATATGCAGCTTTCAGGCTAGTTACTAAGCATACACCTTAGTAACTAGCCTGAAAAAATATTGTTAGAGAGTGCCCTTTTTCAAAATTATAAACATGAAAGAAGCCCTCTGGTTATGCAGAAGTCTCTGTATAATCAAGCATGAGCAGATAATTAATGCCAACAGCTTGTCATTGCATGGTGTCGCATAGGTTTATAGTGTCTGAATGGAGTCAAAGGTGAGCAACTATACTTAAGCTTCCAGCTAATGTTAGAGAGGTTGGTACCATCTGAGGCGAGGACCCATTTGGATATACACCTTCATCCTCAATTTAAAAACCGTAATCTTATATCATATATATGTCATCTTTCTGGGGATACCTGTGGTGTCTGCCACTTATGTTCAATCAGGACTAAGATCTACCTATCTATCTAAGTCTGGTGGAGATGCTTTTATGGTGTGGCATGGCGTAATGTCCTGATGGGGGAAACTGGTACCATTTAGGACTGTGCTTTAATAGGTAAAATTCTTACATTTAAATTGTGTAAATATATATCTAATGCAGTGAGTGAATGTTAAAAGCAAAAGAAGTATAGGCTCTGTAATTGTACATAGATTTGTATGCTAATTAACTGATATGTTAAATAAAATTGTGAAAAAGCATTTTTAACAAGTGTATAACATACAAACGTAATATTAATAGAAATGCATGTGAGCAGTACTTCCACATGAATTGAATGAAATGAATATTGTGGCTGGTTGATGTAGCTCTGTGTGTCACGATCCTGGGCCGATGGCCCAGTGTCTTGTGTTCTTTTGGTTATGTTTTGTTATATCTCTGAGTATGTTTATTAGTTTTCTTTCATGTAGCTTTTCAGTTTGTTATGGTTTTGAGTTTAGTCTGGTTATTGTATCCTGTTCTTGTCTTCCCACGTCTCGTGTTTCAGTGTCTGTTAGTTCCTGGTCTCTTGTCTGTTCTGTTCATCGTGTTGTGTTTAGTCTGCGTTTGTGTCTTGCTTGTTTACTTCCTGTTTTAGTTTGACAGTCCTGTGTTCCCTGTGAGTGGTGTTAAGTTTTGCTTCCTGTGTTTTCATTATGTGATTCTGTCCACCTGTTCTCCCCAGCTGTGTCCTGTTCTCCCTCGTCATTCCCTGTGTATTTATTGTCTGTGTTTCCCTCTGTTCTCTGTTGCGTCCTCTCTCATAGAGGTGTGGTTTTGTTCCATTTTTCCTTTGGGTTTAAGTTTTGTTTATATGATCCTCGCCTTTAGTGCTTATGTTCTGGATTATTCTGAATAAATTCAACATCCACATTGTTATGGTCCTGGTCCCGGTGGCCCAGTGTTTTGTGTTCTTTTGGTTCTGTTTAAGTTATATCTCTGATTATGTTTATTAGTTTTCTTTTGTATAGGTCATCAGTTTGTTATAGTTTTGGTTTCATTCCCTTTGTTCCGGTCTCCCCTGCGTCTCTGTCCTGTGTCTGTGTGTTTCCTGTTTTACTTTGATAGTCCTGTGTTCCTGGTGCTTTGTGTTTAATTTTGTTTCCCCTGTGTTATTAGTTTCATTTGTTCCATCTGTCATGCCCTGCTGTTTCCTCTTGCCCTAATTACCTGATGTGTATTTTAGCCCTCAGTTTTCTTCAGTTCCTTGTCGCGTCGTTGTCTATGTTCCTTCGCTGTGTGTCACCCTGCCAGTTAGTATTTGGTTCTGGCTCCCATCCAGCCCTGTTTAGCTCTGTTCATGTTTCATTTCTCAATAAACCACCTTTCCGTTACATTTGCCTGTGTGTCCTGCATTTTGGGGTCTGCCTCCGTTTGCCACACAGCACATCATGACATACATTCAGTTTTGCTGTCAGAGTTCTGCATTTGGGTCCACCCTGCTTGCCACAGTGCTCATATATGACACTGTGCATACTAAAAGAGGCAAAGGTGAAGAGGTGCAAGACATTTTAAAGCTTAAGGCCTGTGATCCAGAGGTCGGGGGAAACAAAATAGTGGAATTAGAATACAGACAAATCTTCTCACAAATTTGCAATTTGCCAAACACAACTGTAGATTTGGCATGGGAGAAATATAAGAAAAATCAAGTTCAAAAACAGGGGTTCTTAATGCACATTTGCAGATTGCACACATTTAAATCATATTCTGCAGAAATTCCACACACATTTGGGCTATTAATGCATACAATTCTGCTACATTAATAGCCCCAATGAGTTGGGCATATAAGAGTGGTTTTAGACACCTTTTAGTAAATAACTATACAAACTTAAACATGTAACTTTAGCTTAGCAGCAGAGCAGGCACATGGCATAACTAACATATAGCTTGCCTAGGATTTCCCAGATTTTTTTAAATCAACAAAACCAGTAGTAACTACACCAAACCACACATGGTGTGCCCAGTGAACTGTCAGTCACAAGTTGACAACATGATGAAATAATCATTATCTGCTATACTGATGTGTTCTACAGTAACATAATAAATGCACGGTGGCACGTACACTATGCACACCACCCAAAAAATATCATGGCTTTTCCCATATTTCACAAACAACATTAAACTGGCCACAACACACACAGCTTCCGTGCTGCTGGAGGTGCACAATCACATTCTTTGTGCACATTTAAAGATAAGAAACAACAGTGGCAACCTAATTATTCATAGCTATTAATGATTCTTAGCATGGAGGACAAGATTGGTCAGGTTCTAACAGTAAATGGTGTTCGTTTTTACACTGATAGATGAGCTGTCACATACAGTCGTACTTTTACTGTTAAAATCACATTTGCTGCGCAGCAGTTGTCCTCCCCCAGCTTCAGAAGGTTGTTGCTCTCCAAAGGAGTTTCCCATTTCCTCAGTCATTTCAACTAATCCACTCACATACCTTTTTTATTTTCAGCTGGACACTTATGGCCTCTTAATGGTGTCTGTTACAGAGGCACTCCTACTGCTCAGTGTGCATGTGGTTTATTCCATGTGATATCTGCCAAAGCACAGCTGCTAACTTACTCTCTGTTGGCACTTTTTAAGTTTTATTTTCTGATGTGCTGGAAATGAAGGTATTCTCAAGTCCAGTAAAAGCTAAATATGCAAAATATAGCATAATTTCCTCTTAAAGGGGGATAGCACAGATCAGCCACTCCAGATCCTAAGTGGAGCTGCTTTTGCTTTTTAGTTCTGCTTTCACTGATTTCTGCTGTGCGTCAAAATTAGACTCTGCAACAACAGCACAGAACCAATTAAACATCAACAAACTTGCATTGTGATCTACTGGAGAGCTGAAGCATTTCACATTGTTTAATGCCGTTAGCCAGTGCGAAAGAGCATATACATGCTAAAAATAAGCCCTCTAGCTTGTTGGGTCTGCTAATCCTGTTGTCCTGTTTTATTCATTAATTGCCCGTCCTTCAAAAAGATTAACAAGAGATCAAAATCAAAGACTGCTCTGAACTGTTTCTTCTTCCTCTCATGTTAGATTGAGGGCGGACACTCCCTTCACACACTGGATCTCACCTTGAGCTACAAACAGGGAGCAGGGCCATGCTACTAACTACAGTAGCTATTTCCGCAACACATGGTAAATGTATTGGATTTTAACCGTTATAGAGCTGTGAAAAGAACATGTACGTACAGTAGTCTTACTTGGTTGTGTTTCAGATGATACTCTAATATGCAAATGTGCTGATGTCAATAACTTTGGCCAGATCTGTTAACATTAAATATATTGGGATTTTCCTTTAGTTGTGGGGACATCAAAAATAATGCTCTTCTGATGCAATGAGTGCATAAAGAGTCTTGCAGCCACCACGGTAACATTTGGTGTGACATGCTTTTGGCTGATATAATTTAGACTTAGCTAGAAAATACATCTCTGTCAAGTAAATAACAATGGCACACTTTGGCACCTGCTCATTCTGAACTTAAGTGGTAAGATCAGTTCAGCAGCCGGAGCAGGTGCTATACACAGGAATCTAACCAGAAAGGTTTGCTTAGAGACAGTCTTCCTGATTTATGGAGGAAAGACACACATTGTTACTTACCAAAACAATAAATAAAGTTGATTTTGCATAAAATGTCTCCCTTAAATAAATGAACCGCAATAGACATTCATAAAATCAGGCTCTGATGAATATCTGTAACCTCTGTAACACTTGCCACAGCTTCATAAAGAACTTTGTGGTTTATTTGTTGTTATCTAGTCATTATTTGAATTGAAAGACTTTTTATCTGATTTTTTTTATGTGATTTGGTGCTCAGTTTAGATAAAAACGATTATAGTGGTTGACTTTAACATTCAGTGGCAGCCTCAACACAGACTTCTAATATTAGACAAAACTGGCTTATCTCAAAATGTAAAGAAAAACACTGTTTTAATCACACCCTTGATATTGTTCCCCGTTAGTAATATTTCCTGAAAACCCTCAGTGTTTGAATTTTTTAAAATAAGATTTGAATTTACAATAATTGACTACTCATCACTGGCAGAAAAAAAAATCATTACATCAGATATCAGCCTGAAGGTGCTGTAACCACATTTAAGGAAGTGATTCCACTATTACTTCCATTAGTGTCATGTGCCAACGCAACGAAGAGCAGCTATCTACAGTAAACATTAATCCCACACAGGCTGATTGTCTTGTCTGAAAATGAAGGCAATAATTAGAGAAGTTTGACCCCTTGATGCACTTCACAAATGATGCCTTAAAGATGACACCAGGAAAGGAAATGGTTTCTATTAGATAGAAGAATTTCCACATGGCCTCTGGAAATTATTTACATCAAAAGATCCTTTGTAAAGCTAGGACTACATACTTTGTTGTCATTATTATTATTTTTGTTGTTATGTCCAAATGTACGGGTGCTGGTCATAAAATTAGAATATCATGAAAAAGTTTATTTATTTCAGTAATTCCATTCAAAAAGTGAAACTTGTATATTATATTCATTCATTACACACAGAATGATGTATTTCAACCCCAAATTCAGTATCTCAGAAAATTAGAATATTACTTAAGACCAATACAAAAAAAGGATTTTTAGAAATGTTGGCCAACTGAAAAGTATGAACATGAAAAGTATGAGCATGTTCAGCACTCAATACTTAGTTGGGGCTCCTTTTGCCTGGATTACTGCAGCAATGCGGCGTGGCATGGAGTCCATCAGTCTGTGGAACTGCTCAGGTGTTATGAGAGCCCAGGTTGCTCTGATAGTGGCCTTCAGCTCTTCTGAATTGTTGGGTCTGGCGTATCACATCTTCCTCGAGTTTGCTGGCCAGTTAAGAACAGGGATACCATGGTCCTTAAAGCAGGTACTGGTAGCTTTGGCACTGTGTGCAGGTGCCAAGTCCTGTTGGAAAATGAAATCTGCATCTCCATAAAGTTGGTCAGCAGCAGGAAGCATGAAGTGCTCTAAAACTTCCCGGTAGACGGCTGCGTTGACCTTGGACCTCAGAAAACACAGTGGACCAACACCAGCAGATGACATGGCACCCAAAACCATCACTGACTGTGGAAACTTTACTCTGGACCTCAAGCAACATGGATTCTGTGCCTCTCCTCTCTTCCTCCAGACTCTGGGACCTTGATTTCCAAAGGAAATGAAAAATTGACTTTGATCAGAGAACATAACTTTGGAGCACTCAGCAGCAGTCCACTCCTTTTTGTCTTTAGCCCAGGAGAGACGCTTCTGACGCCGTCTCTTGTTCAAGAGTGTCTTGACACGAGGACTGTGACAGCTGAAACCCATGTCTTACATACGTCTGTGCGTGGTGGTTCTTGAAGCACTGGAGTCAGTGCTTGTGAATCTCCCACACACCTTTGAATGGCTTTTGTTTCACAATCCTCTCCAGGGTGCGGTTATCCCTATTGCTTGCACACTTTTTTCTACCACATCTTTTCCTTCCCTTCGCCTCTCTGTTAATGTGCTTGGACACAGAGCTCTGTGAACAGCCAGGCTCTTATCTTTTGGACAACTGTCAAGTCAGCAGCATGATTGTGTAGCCTACAGAACTAGACTTAGACCATTTAAAGACCTTTGCAGGTGTTTTGAGTTAATTAGCTGATTAGAGTGTGGCACCAGGTGTCTTCAATATTGAACCTTTTCACAATATTCTAATTTTCTGAGATACTGAATTTGGGGTTTTCATTAGGTGTCAGTTATAATCATCAAAATTAAAAGAAATAACATTTGAAATATATCAGTCTGTGTGTAACGAATGAATATAATATACAAGTTTTGAATGGAATTACCGAAATAAATCAACATTTTCATGATATTTTTAATTTTATGACCAGCACCTGTATGCAATCATCGATAAAAGTAAACAAGAATAACCCCAGGCATCTTTCCTGGCCCCTTTTTAGCCATGTATTCCTTCAACTCAGTAGTAATGATTTCATGAGTAAAATTTTAACCAGAATTGCTTTTTTCATGACATGAATTTGCAGCATGTACGTTGTCCAGACAAAGTGGGTATGTGTCACCATGGCATCCAACGTGCCTAAACCTAACCAAACCCCCCTTTAATGCCTAAGAAAATAAGATAAAACACATTATGTGTGAACGTCTGTATCATGTATGGCTCAAACTTACATCTTCTTTGCTCCACCACCAACCCCTCCATCCTCCAGATGTGGACTCTTCACTTTTTAAAAGTGGAAAATATTGATTTTGTGTACATGGACATGAATCAGTACATATGAGACTGCACTGAAATGAAAAATCTTGTTCGGGGACATGAAAATCATGTCGGGAAATTCATGTTCAGATTTTTGCCCAGAAATACAAATCAGTAGATTAGTGGTTGTGACTATTTCACAATCGTGTTTTAAAGCCTTCATGCTCCCCACAGAGCTTTTGGCTCTAAGAGTGCAGGCTTAATTGTGCTGTATCCAGAGGTACGGTGTAGGAAAAGCCTTCAGCTATCAGGCTCCTATCCTGTAAATCTCTCAGTTTGGGTTTGTAAATGACATTCTCTCCTTCTCTAGTTTTACCATTACACTAAAACCGTCCTTTAAGCTTCTAGTTTTAGACCTGCTGTGATGTACTGAGCACCTCAACTACACTCACCTCTTTTCACTCCGCACACAAACCCAAGCATCTCTTAAACTTTTGTATATGCCTTCCCTTTTGTGCTGCTTATCTCAAATATTGTACCATCTTTAGCTTATAACACACAGACCACTGAGATGACCGTTGTGAAGTGACAAATGATGTCACCAACTCACCTGAAGTTAAACTGGTTGCGTGAGTGTGCACCAAAGAAGTTTTCTTGCTTCCAGATTTGCTATTGAATTGCTGAAATCCCCTGCCCCGTATTACAGCCCCTTCAGAAGATAATTTAAGTCTGCAATTGTGGTGCAATGGCCAGGCAACTTCTTGCAGACTTCCAGGTCTTTGACTATGACCATTTGCCATTCTTAATTACTCCTTTCTGGGCATTAACTAAATTGCTACAATCCTCATGTCATATTATTACATGGAAAGTTTTGCAGAAATCTAATGACAAAATATCAAATAGAACTTTAATAATAACATTGTTAAACTAAAACATAGCTCATCATAGCAATAAATCACTGGTGACATCTGAAAAAAAGATGAGGGTGTAAGTAATCCTGACAAGATAATAATAATCATGAACATAGTGCAACTCGGCGTCCTCAGGAGAAAGCCTTTCTCATTCTTCCCACTCAGTGTGTGTGTGTGTGTGTGTGTGTGTGCGTGTGTGTGCGTTGAATTGTTTCTTCAACTTAGCGATCACGCAACACATTTGCAAGTTTCTAAACTATATTTGCTTATTTTAAATGTATCATTTATTATTTGTTAACAAAATCCCAATGTTTGGCCTGTGTTGCATGCTTTTGGTTATGTAATATTTAAAATGTTCTATGTTTCTTTGACATTCATTCCACAGTCAGAGCTTTAGAAAGAAAATAGATGTTTCTGGCACAATTTCACCCACTTCCAAGATGCACAGAGGAAAACTGAAGTCTGAAGAAATTACAGCTTCAGCAACACTTGCAGTATAAAGAACTTATTTGACCATATTCTTTGACAGAAACGTGTGAAGCATGAGTTCACAGTCATCTTGACTTTTTACTGCCAAACTATATTGTACGAATTATTGTAGTCACGAAATTTTGTGCCAGATTTGAAAAAAAAAATCCCTCTTGGCATTCCTGCAAGCACAAAAATGGAAACGATGATAAACAACATTAAACCACTTCAGTAGAATATTAAAACTGTTGCATACTTTTGTATTATTGTAAATCTTTTTGGGTTTTCTGAAAAGAGCAGGAAGTGCATTATACATTATACTGCTAACCATATTTTTCACAAGCATATTAGTGCTCATATTATCTTTTTCCTCTTCAGTGCAATGGAATTATAATTTTAGTACTACTTTGCTGTTGGCAAAGACCATTTAACTAATCGAAGATTTAATGGCAGCTGTGCAGCAGGACTGCTCAGCTAATCCGTGTTCGGCACATTCAGTAATGAATTCAGCTATATTGTGGACATAGGACAGTGACAGTAGTATTAATCAACCTTTCCAAACTGTTAAAAGCTAAGAAAAGCTTGCAATCCTTCCAAAGTAAAACCACCATTGTACACCAAAACTGGAGATATCAGGAACATGCTTTCTACACATCAGCAGGGTTATGTGCAAGAAGCAGTTGCAATGTGCTTATCATGGCATACTGCAGTGACAGGTAATAACATAGACCTTTTTCTTTACTGGCAGAACCCAAAACATAGCAGCTTTATGCCTTTCTCCACTGACATAAACTACTGTTTGGGGCATTTAATCAAGCTCATTTTCCCTTATATTAAATGAGGTAAGCTGGTTTCCTTACCTGCTTAAATGTCTACCTCCCCTTAAAGGTTGTCTCCTCGTGCACCTCTGGAGTGCTCCTGCTATTTTTAGGGTACTTGCTGAAGTCCTGTTTGAACCACTTGCAGCTGGGTACTTTCAGTGTGTCCTGGATCTACTCCACTGCATAAATTAATATCACTGATACCCCAGCAGGTTGTAGTTGAATCCCATGTTGATGGGCTGACCCTGGTGGAGAAATTTCTGTGAATGCAGAAAAACACTAAGCAAAAAATGGCCACAGACTTGAATGCAGGCTCTTTCAGTAACTGTTGTTGCACTAATTAATTACATTCCATACATTGTGATCACTCATTCTCTTATGGGGGCATTAATCTCAAGAGACTTACTCCCCACATTTGTTATACTGTGCATTTTCTCCTCTGCCTCAAAATGGCTCGAAAAATGGTCTCTATCACTGTGATCAGTGAGCCCTACAAATAGTAAGTCTTCTTCTTCAAAGTCCCAAAGGTTTTGTTCATCCATTAAGCCAAACAAGTGTGTGCTTTGTAAATGTTAGTGAAATGTTGTGCTACTCATCTAAAGTTGTGTTTCCTATCCACCTCCACTTACTTGAACTTTCTAGCAGTTATGCATACATGCTAATGTGAAACTACAGTTGTGGTCAGAAGTTTATATACACTCATCATGGGCATGACAGTCATGATTATTTTAGGCTTTTTCATTTTTTCTTTTATCTGTTCTTTCTCCAGGGTAGAATGATGGTACAGCATACATTTCTAATTACTCTAAAAAAAAACAACAACAAACAGAATTGGGTGCACAAGTTTGAATTTATTTTATATTTTCTCTAATCCACACAGGTTTAAAAGTATAAATACAGGTTTATGGTCAGATTAGACTAAAATGAAGCTATTTGGCCACAAAGACAAGTGGTATGTTTGGAGGAGTAAAGGTGAGGCTTTCAAAACTAACAGCACCGTACCAGCTGTCAAGCATGGTGGTGGTAGCATCATTCTCTGGGGTTAGTTTGCTGCCATTTCTTACTAATACATTTCACAAAGTGGATAAAATAAAGAAGAAGGAGAACTACCTCCAAATTCTTCAAGTTCACCTCAAATCAACACCTAGACATTTGAAACTTGGACACAATTTGGTGGTCCAACAGGACAATGAACTCAAACACACATCAAAACTGTTTGTGGAATGGATAAAGCAGGCTAGCATTAAGTTTCTGGTGTGGCCTTCCCAAAGCCCTGACCTGAACCATACTGAAAATTTGTAGACCATGCTTTGAAGGCAGGTCTGTGCCAGCAAACCAACCAATTCAAACAAGTTCTATCAATTCTGCCAAGAAAAGAGGTTGTATATCCAACCAGAATTATGCCAGAAGCTTGTTGATGGCTACCAAAAGCATCAGGTTGAGGTGCAACTTATTAAGGGGCAAATAGTAGTGGAGGTGAATGTTCACTGCTCAAAAAAATAAAGGGAACACTTAAACAACACAATATAACTCCAAGTAAATCAAACTAATGTGAAATCAAACTGTCCACTTAGGAAGCAACACTGATTGACAATCACTTTCACATGCTGTTGTGCAAATGGAATAGACAACAGGTGGAAATCATTAGCAATTAGCAAGACACACTCAATAAAAGAGTGGTTCTGCAGGTGGGGACCACAGACCACTTCTCAGTACCTATGCTTTCTGGTTGATGTTTTGGTCACTTTTGAATGTTGGTGGTGCTTTCACACTCGTGGTAACATGAGACGGACTCTACAACCCACATAAGTGGCTTAGGTAGTGCAGCTCATCCAGGATGGCACATCAATGCAAGCTGTGGCAAGAAGGTTTGCTGTGTCTGTCAGCGTAGTGTTCAGAGGCTGGAGGCGCTACCAGGAGACAGGCCAGTACACCAGGAGACATGGAGGAGGCCATAGGAGGGCAACAACCCAGCAGCAGGACCGCTACCGCCGCCTTTGTGCAAGGAGGAACAGGAGGAGCACTGCCAGAGCCCTGCAAAATGACCTCCAGCAGGCCACAAATGTCCATGTGTCTGCACAAACGGTTAGAAACCGACTCCATAAGGATGGTATGAGGGCCCGACGTCCACAGATGGGGGTTGTGCTCACAGCCCAACACCGTGCAGGATGCTTGGCATTTGCCAGAGAACACGAGGATTGGCAAATTCGCCACTGGCGCCCTGTGCATTTCACAGATGAAAGCAGGTTCACACTGAGCACATGTGACAGACGTGACAGAGTCTGGAGACGCCGTGGAGAGTGATCTGCTGCCTGCAACATCCTTCAGCATGACCGGTTTGGCAGTGGGTCAGTAATGGTGTGGGGTGGCATTTCTTTGGAGGGACAGCCCTCCATGTGCTTGCCAGAGGTAGCATGACTGCCATTAGATACTGAGATGAGATCCTCAGACCCCTTGTGAGACCATATGCTGGTGCGGTTGGCCCCATTCAGTATTTGAATGTATTATATTTGACACTGTATGTATACTTTTGACTCTGTGTGGATTAGAGAAAATCCAAAATAATTTTAAATTTGTGCACCCAGTTCTTGTTTGTAAAGTCATTAAAGATGTACTCTGTACCATCGTTCCTCCTGGGCAATGAGCAGTTAATAGAAATCATGAAAAACTCAACAATGAACATCACATACATGCCCATGATGAGTGTATGTAAAATTCCAAACACAACTGTATATGCTGTGGAATGTCTGTTTTGTGCTTGCATTGAAGACCATGGGCACTAATGTGCAGGGCACTGTTCTTGCTAATTTTTATTGGACAATTTATGCTTGAATTTTAATGGATGAAATTCATAAACACAAGTGCAGTGTTGGGTGTAACACGTTCCAAAGTAACACATTACTGTAATGACATTACATTTCTCAGTAATGCAGTAATGTAACATGAACTAAATGTAACTAAATTCAGTAATCATGTTACAATTATGCCATTACTTGCATTACAAAGATTCTTCAGGAATCTGCAGTGTTAGATAGATAGATAGATAGATAGATAGATCATCCTCATGTTAATCTAAACTGTCACAGACTGATTCTTACAGATTTTGCACCACATCTATAGTAACTGTGAGTTGGAACACTTGTAATGCAGCATTACTGATTTGAATATGTGCATAGTGTTTATTATTTATTAAGCATAAGCAAGGTGTATGTGTTGGTTTTGTATATCTACATAGAATTATTGTGTGTGGATTTGGTGTCAGATGTGTGATATTTGACAGCTAGTCTATGCAGTGTTGGCTACTGAAGCGCACCTCCTGTCAGCCCATTTACTACAGCTGCGTCTGTCTCATCATTTCTGCTGTGCATTAAACCTGAGTATCCCCTCTTTTCAGTTGCAAGCAGTGAAGACTTCACTGCTCTCACAGATTTCTCCTTAATGTCAGCCACAAAAAAAAATACGATTTCAGGATAGAACAGCTGTACACCCATAGCAATTTTCTGAAGCTTTTTGTGGAACAGTGCTTTATTTACTTTTTATGACAAATGTGTTTCCTGATATGATTCAACTATAGAATAATATCTTTGAAGTCCTTGGTAGCCATAGGCCTGTTGAAGTCAAAGACGGGTAGGACTGATAGACCCAAACATACAGTATGATGAGAATCTGGTGAGTAATCCTGGTTGATCAGAAGGATTTTCTTCTATTACCACCAAGCTTTTCACATATTTCCACATGTCTGGACAAAGGCGGGACATGGACTCAAAGAAGTCCTCTTTAAAAATTCAATCAGAGAGCAACTGGAAAGAGCTGTAATCACAGGGTGTTCGTTTTTGGTTCCTGTGAGCTGGTGTCCAGTAACCAACTGTGAGGAGCAATGACAAGGAAAATAGCATGAACCAAACTGGTTGTTTGGTTCTGATTATTTCATTTTTAGCACAGGAATAACTTTTCGATGACTTGTATAACCCAGCAGACATCTAGTTTGATTTTGTTCCAGCTTGTTTTTTATCTGGGCAGCTTTGTTTAGAATGAGACAAAAGAGAGTAAGAGTATAGCCTTAGCTTGGTACCGTGACTTTAGCCATAGAGTGACAAGAATATTATATTATCTTGGTCTGTGCACCATGCAAGTATTTGCATAACATTAGCTGTGTAAACTGCATTTATTGTGGAAATTTTGAGTACGGAAAGCACAAGTGCACATGCTCAAGAAGAATGAGGTATCATTGCTACAGGTTTGGCATTTAAATTTTCAAATAATCAAATAAATAGTTTTGAATTAGTTGCTATTGGACTGCATTTAACAGGGAAAATGCATGCTACTTAGCAGCGAAACTATTTGAATATCAATTCTTTATGTAAGTCAAATTAAAAATCCTTTTTTTTTTTAAGTCTTCAGGCTTCAGTATCTACTTGCATTTAAACAAGCATTGCTGCAGCACCTATGCAGTTTCAGTTAGATGTAATGGAAAATGTGTTTTTCAACTCTAATAACCTCTGTGTACTCCTTTGGTATGTAATTGTAATTTTCTAGTACAAAGACCAAGTGCGCGAAGTAGATAACAAACTTCTTTCTAGGTTGTGTCTAGGGCCATGACGCACTCATTATCAGACTGAAGTTACATGGTGGTGGGAAACTGAACTCCCCGCAGCTGATAGAACAAGACTGTATCAACATAATGACTATAAAGGACCTGTGATTATTTTGCTCTATGGTCAATGCCGGTGCGGAGACTGTTCGTGCTGTATTGATCCCTTTGCAAAGGTTATATTCTTACTCTCAATAAATCGTCATGAAATCAGTTTGGTTTCAGGGCTCAAATTATTTTTTCCACAACATTAGACATCAATGCGAAACAGTCATTAAAATTAGTACATAGGAAAAAATTAAGATGCACTTAGAATTTGTGGAAGAGCAAAGTGATTAATATTTACAATTGTACAAAAACATTCAACAAAAGCACATGTAAGTACATGTTTCATGTTTTTGTCCACAGACCTTCAGGATGAACAACACTGCTCTTGGAAACAGCTTTTCACTGCTCTTAAAAAACAATCCAACAGTAATATGCAACATAGCCAGCATGATCATCCGACTCCCTGTCATTATCTACATTCTGCACCTGATAATATCAAAAGGCTGGATCACATCGGAGTTTTACACTTTGAATAAAACTGTTTTTGAACTTATCACCTGCCTTCACGATACTTTAGTAATATTTGACTACTTTTTTCCAGACATATATTTGACAAAAGCTAAAAGATTTTTTTACGGGATTCGCACTCGCTGGCCGTCCGTATCTCCTGACGCTGATTTGTGTGGAGTGCTATCTAGCAACAGTTAAACCTGTGGTTTACTTACGGTTTAAGCCACTGAGGTACAAAGTGTTCTTGTCTGGGATAATCTGGGTTTTGACATTGGTTTCTTGCTTGAGCAGTGTATTTGTGTCTTTGGGGTTTTACTACATTGTCATGGTGCAGATGGCAATGTGCTATGTGATCCAGCTTTACTGTTGTGTTTGTACTCTTGTGGTTCTCAAGCAGCCTGGTCCAGGAGAAGGGATCAGGCAGGAAAAGGGGATGAACAACATGAAACGGAAGGCTTTTCGGATAATCTTGGTAGTAACAATCTCAATCATCATCACTTATGGCTTATTGATGATTGCCATGATTTTAAAAGATTTCATGAATTTTCAAATGTTTACTGCTGTTGTGAATGTGTGCTACAGCTGCACGTTCCTTACAGGCATTACCCATGCTTTTCTGTTTCTGCAAAGGTCTGGGAAACTGCCATGGTAAACTGGCTGTAACATGCAAGTTTGTGCGTCAAATCGATCCTAGCGGAGTTTCATGCATAGTACATCACATTAATGCTAATCACCAATTGCATGATGAATTGTGAAAAATTTGAATATGTCATTATGAAAACTTGTGACTCTCTGTGCCAGTAACACAGCAGACTTAAAGATTTACATGCTGTTTCTGTACATACATGCGAAACTGCAGTGACTTCCTTAAACAGATTTTTAGCTTGACTAATTGACTAGTGGATTTAAGTTTACATATTTGGGATGTAGACAGTGAATTTTGGGATATTCCTATTATGTCTGATCAACACTGCTCTTTCTTTTTCTTACTCAACTATTACAGACTTTATTGCTGTAAAAACCACAGAGACTGATTTAGAAAATGTTTAAATATCTACCAGCAACTTGACAGAAGAGTGTAATTCAAACTCGTTATGTGTGTTACGTATTATGATCATTATGTTTTCAGGGGTTAAAGAGGAATTTGGCAGATGGGAGAACCCAAGGTTCAGGTGTAGCAGTATAGTTGGAGGAAATTCTATACTTAGAAATAAGTCACATAACTATTTCCATCATGAGCTTTAGTAGATTTGTTTTCTTTGTGGACAGACTATGATAAGATGACCTGTGCAGCTGCTGGTTCTCAGGGTTTACTGCTCTCTCTGGATTTAGCCAACTACATTCTACATAAGCAGATGCTAGATGAGCTGCTTTCCAACCTTTAGCTAGTATAAAGCTAGTGTAATAAGCTTAAATGCAAAATTATGTCCTTCCAGAAGCAAGTTCTATTTAAACACACCTGTGCACTTATTTAGGCCGATATTTTGAAGCATTATCAAAATTAATCTTATTCTGGAAAATACAGCCACTCTACATTTAGCTAGCTGGATACATTGTGTGCCAAGCTGCATAGTGCACAGTTTGTGTTTGCCGACTATGGCCTGATTTTTTTTGTGTATATTGTAATATTTATATTGTATATGTAATATTCTATAGCTAATTGTAACATAAATGTAAATCACATGATGTTAATGTTTGTAATGATCTGACATGTTCAAAGACATTTACCCATTAACTGTTATGTACTCTGGGTGAAGCATGTTTGTGTTGTGTTAGCTGTATGAGCAATGAGTTCACACCTGATTATTTGATTATGCAAACACTTAAAACTCAAACCATGTATCAATTTAAGAAAATAGCCCTTTTTAAGTAAGTAAAACTGGGGGTAAAAAATGATTGCATATAGTATAATGCCACCACACCCTCTAACTCACTAGAGGTGTTGTTTCTGCAAATAACCATGAATGTCATTTGAAGAGTCATTAGCAATCAATCAGTTCTGCCATTTATATATAATGACATGTTTTTATAATACATATTACATATGAGCTTTGCTTCTTATAAAAGAGTGAGTCAAATTCACTTTTGTCTCTGTGCTAAAAGCTTATAGATGTTCAAACATAGGTCCATAATGACGGTTATGATAGTGTCTGATTATGTTGTTCCAAGCTCGTGAAAAGATGCTACTCCAAATCTGTTGTCACATGAAGAAAATATCAAGTTTCAAAGCCACTGGTCTGTTAATATGGAGCGCTGCCCCGTTCTTTCTCTGTAACTCAGCTGAGTGCAGGTTCTGATGACTAAGACTGAGAGAGACTGTTCACTCCAGACCCTGCTCACACCCCTCCATCACCACCGCCACCACCACCACCACAGCCACCTGCTTGTCATGAACGAAGTCTTTGTGATTGACACAACTCCCTCATCTGCCTTCCCCTCACGTCCAATAAACACAGTGGCCAAAAAGCAGTGACCTAGTCTCTTTGATGAAAGCAGATGATAAACTTGATAGTGAAGTGTTTCCAGGGATGGCATTTTAATTTTGAGCTGGAAATCACTCTCAATTAAATCTGTGTTCCCGGCGCCAAATTACAACTGCTGTCATTGACTCACAGTTCTCCTTGAAAAGATGGGAAATACCACAATGTCATTTACTTGCCTTTCCCCTTCTTCTTCGTCATTTCATTTTTGTCTTTATTTTCCTTTCATCCTTCCATGAAAGCTCCAGTGTATTTTACTCTTGAAAGCAACATACAGAATTTCAAGCATACCAATAAGCCATATGTCACGCTATGCACCATGCGCCAGAAAGTATCATACCACAGTGTTAGGGAGTGTGAGCTATAGCTTCAAACCAATATAAACAAAACCATCAGTAGGTTTCTCATATTGTTTATCATCATGTCTGTATTGTGTAGGAATAAAGGAACCAGTTCATTTGATTTAATTGACAATAAATCTTACCCTATATATGCCAAACATTTTCAACCTTTATTACTAATAAATAATAGAAATAAAGCATATTTTCATGATTATAAATTTTGTTTAAATCCTTTTCTTTGCTGGTGTAGGTGTATTCATATCTGACGGTCACAGTACATTGTGACATGTAGATAGATAGATAGATAGATAGATAGATAGATACTTTATTGATCCCAAAGGGACATTATTGTGTAACAGCAGCGGAAAAAAATACAATCTACAGTAACTAAACATCAAAGTGAGGGTGCCAATGATGAGTACTAAACTACATACATGTACATACAGTACAGGTGTGTAGATGTATGTATTAATACCACATGCCCAGTTCGTTTGTATTAGGCTATGCATTTGGTATTCAAGAGGTAAAGCAATGCAAAGCAGTCACTTGGTTTTGTGTTTCTTGCTTTGTTTTGTTGCTTTATTTTTGGAAGGAAACTAAAGGCTTTAAGTGCAGCTGCAGGCTGGCCTGTTGGCAGCTGTATGCTAATGGCTTGCCTTGTTTGTGACTTTGAAATCAAAGCAAGTCTTATTCTGGTCAGCGCTGGCCTTAAGGCTGTCAGTTTTACGAATGTAGTGGAAAAAGAAGCAAAATGAATAAAACAAATGTAGTTACTAACAAAATGGAGATCTTTGGCAACACTCTGGAAACTATATGCCAGGCATATGCTAAAAGCTTGTTTTTATTCAGTTACAGTAGTTCTAGTCAGAAACAATGTTTAGGTTCTTTAAAAAAAAAAAAAAAAAAAAAACAAGCCCAATGTGAGTTCATCATGCAAAAACAAGAAATTTAGAGGGTAAGACTCAAAAACAAAAATAATGACAAAATCCCACGATGGTTAATGCAGATGAAGTGATCGTCACTGCATTTTTCTCTAATCAAGTCAGTTCTGTCACTCGTTCTTTGCATCTCACACTTCCTTCAGCTACCTTCCTCCCTGTCCTGATGCTTTACCTTTCATTTTCTTTTTGAGTCCTTTTTAGTCCTCCTTTTCTATCTCTGAATCAATTCCCCTTCCATCTTCCACTGTCTCTCTCTACCTTCCTCTGTTCTCTATCTTTCATCC
Source organism: Pterophyllum scalare (assembly GCA_024447675.2). NCBI lineage: Eukaryota > Metazoa > Chordata > Actinopteri > Cichliformes > Cichlidae > Pterophyllum > Pterophyllum scalare. The sequence continues at coordinate 8,904 of JAMQGT020007398.1, read as the reverse complement.
CTCCTTCCTTTCCACTCCTTGTAGGCTGTGATATGTAAATGCGCAGACAGCTGCTCTCATTCCCCGAGTTTTGATTCAGCCGTTGGCGTAATTAACAGCTCTGCGAACTGTGACTCATCCCGAACTAGGTGAGAGCTGCTCTGTCAGCCAATAAGCGCATTCTTTTTCCCTCTCTGTGGTCTCTTCTTTATGTCACTCTCGCTTTCTCACATACAGAGACGCTTAAGCTCACAATGCAAAGTATTATTCATTTACTGGACACTTCCACAGCCATTGCCAGAACTAATTGTCCGAGGTCATCTCCCAGCAGCTGACTGGTGCATTGTTTTCCCTGCCCTCTCTTTTTCCCCTAAACATCCTGTCATCTTCTTTCTCATCTTCCTCCTCCTCTCCCTTCTCTTTTCTACTACACCTTGCAGTAACTTCTCTGCTCTCTGGCTCTCTTCTTTTCCCCAAGCCTACTTATCTCTTTAATGGGGATATCAATTAACATTGGAAACTGGGACCTCAAGGCCCCTTAGAGAATTAATGCATAACATCTTAAACCACAGAGACAGGCTTTAAAGCGCTCCCTCTACTGCACATATTTTTTCTCTTTTCCATTTTTATATGATGGTTTGCTTCTGTAAAAAAAAACAAAAAACAGCAACAAAAAAGCAAAAAAATCGAACACTCTTTCTGGGCTTGTTTATACAGTTTCATGTCACATTTTCATAATTTGGCATGGGTCAGTGAGCCAGATGGAACACCTATCTCAGTATGTTGCAAACATACACTCGGTTTCAACAAGATGGCAGGTGTGGAAATTGATCTCGGGTAATGGCCTAGAATGCATGAGTGCAGTGCAGGTAAAAATACTTTTAACTCTTCAAATATGAAATTACATAAATGCAGTGTGAATATTTTCACTTTATTCTGAGTAGTAGTAGTAGTAGTAGTTACAATTTTCAACTAAAAGTAAATAAATAACAGTATTTCTGATTTTTTCTTTTTCACTTAGGCCATTTCCCCATATGGCTGTAAACATACATGGGAAAAATGTTCCTGATTTGCATAAAACAGCTTAGGCTTCAGTCACACAGGTCTAGAGCCCTAGTCAGTCTTTAACCACTTAGTTTTAGTGCTTAAACCTAACCGTACAGCAATAGAAAAGGTAAGCTAAAAGCAAAGTTTTTTAGGCTGATATTCTTCCTCATGTCAGAAAATTATGCTAAAGTGGTATCTTGGTGCATCAGAAAATGACTCTAAGGGCCTTGATTTAAAATGGTGAGAAGAGGTTCCTGAAGAGGATGGTATCTGATGAACAGGCCATGAGAATGTAATTTTAAGTAAAGGGTGACAGAATATGTTTGTGTGTGTGTTTAATTACCACAAAGATAAAGATATCTCCATAAAATGTTTTATTCCAGGCCGTATTGCAGGTGCAATCTTCTACAAATATGCAATTGGTTAAAGCTCAGAAAACATGTGCACATCAATGGAGAAAACAAATTCATTATACTGATAATACTGATAGTGGGTCAGCCGTTGCTGAACAGTTTGTGCAATGATACACAGGAAGGTAGAAAGAATGCTAGAGAGGCCTGTAGTTGGCACTCAAAACCAGAACACTCAAAGCTCAACACAGAGAGCATTTCTAAAGCCTATAAAATTCAATTTTTTTTTTATATTTATTGTCCACAAATTCTAATTAATTATTCCTATGAAAGCTGCCACATACCCACTGGTACAAAGAAGAATCTGACCTTCACACCATAACATTTCACCACAGTACATAAACACCACATTTTGTCTACTATGCATGTGCTGGAAAAGTAAAACACTAACAAAATAAATAAATCATCAGGCACTCAAAACCACCGTGAAACTTTACATTTAGTACCACAGGATATTATGATGAGACAAGCAGGTGGAAACATTTACATTAAAAACATTCTTTAGATGACTCCCAGGAAGTCCGGACAATGTGACACTGTGCCAGCATTTTTTTTCCCACTAAAGACATGTTAACCTATCATAGCAGAAAATGTGCAGGTGTGTTTCACAGCAGTTTACTTAAGGAAGATCCTGCATTCATGCATGCTGGTTTATTGCCATGCCTTACTGCAATACTTAATGGAACTGAGTCAGCAGTAGTGTTATTAATTCCACCCGCGCTTTTCCTGCTGTGACAAGTCAAAATGTCTGCTGTGATAAATCTCTGTACTAGGACCATGGAACTGAAGCAGCTGATGAAATGGATTATTTACACCTGTGAATCGTGACTTGTGACATGTCTGTCAGTTTCATTTGTGTTGTGACCTCAAGTCAAGACACACAACAAGCAGTGGACAAATGCCTCAGTGCTGAGGTGGACTTCTGATTTCCAAGAAAGCACTGTGTCACATCGTTAACATAAACTAGCTAGCTACCAACTAATTTTGAAGCCAAATAGCACAGGATTAGCTAAAACTTTACTCTCGTTATTACTGCTCTTTGTTTTATTTTTCGAACTAAAACAGATACCACCCACAACATTAAAACCACCTGCCTAATATTGGGAAGGGCTCATGTTCATCTTTAGCTTTAACCAATTGCACATTTGTTGAAGATTACACACTGTATTACATGGCCTGTAATAAACTAACATTTTATAGTGATATATTTTTGATGATCTGGTTTACCAATTAGAATAAAAAATAAATAAAAACTTCTAGCAAGATGGAGGCATAGTTTGTATAGACAATATCTTGTCATTACTAAAGCTGCTTTTTTTTTCATTGTGGACTAATTGGTCATCTTCTTACTATAATACATAAAATCTCTGCCTGGGTGTCTGTTTTGCGGGACACCACTGACTGTCATGGTTCCAGCGGGCCCTGCTCTTTTTTTCTCTCACTCTCTCTTTTGTTCTCAGGTGGAACATCAGGCCAGTGCACTGGCCTGGTGTTCCACCCTTGGGCGGGGCTGTCCTACTTTAACCTGCACACCTGCTTCCCATTTAGTCAACACTCCTGTGGATAAAAGGCCAGCTGTAACCTCCACTCTTTGCCACATCATTGTCACCCTTGTGGTGCTTTTCCCCAGTGTGCATGCTTTGGCTGGATTCAAGCTTCCTCAAACCTGAAGAAATTCCTCAAAACCCTTTTCTTCAATCTGGTCTTACCTGCAGACCAAAAGCTGGCAATCCCTCATCAATATGTACCATGGAAATCTGCCCACCCTCTCTCCACCTCTTCAGCCTTCTGGAACCATCACCCGTCCCAAGAACTCAATTTCAAAATCCCCAGACTTCCTGAAACATCACTAACCTGTATTTTCCTCTTTCACGGAACTCTAGCACGATGCTGCTGTGCCCCTCGCTGTGATGCAAACACTCACCTGCATTATACTTACCTGTATCCACACAATATTCCTTGCTTGCTTGGGTAGAAGAGTTAAACGTGCATTGGTCTTCTGCGTCTTGCTATCGAGTCCAATCATTCTTGTGATTATAACACCAACTCTTCCTACACGATCAGGAGTTGACCCCTTCGGCCCCTGGAGGTTTATTTGTGTATCACTATTATGACATCATCAAGTAGCATACCAGCGACCTAGCACCAAGCTAAAATGAACCATATTTAGGATTTATGCACCTATCACCTAACACCTTATAAAAGCACTGTATCATTTTTATTTCACAACAATAACATCTATTTATATCAACAAAAGCTTAATGATATATGATATATTATAATGTCATCATGTTGTCTAGACTAAATATGAAGTTGTATTCTTTAGCCATTACATATTGTTACACGGTCCAGGTAAATTCTGTTAAGTGTTTGTAATAAATTTTGAAACTACAGATGGATTTTAAATGTATAAATAAATAAATCTGACATCAATAAATGGATGAATAATCTGTAATTAATGTTTCAGAGTGTAGGGCAAGTATATTTTTCTAGGGTTTACAACACTGGTTTTTGAAGGGAAAAGCATCTACTATAACACAATATCATGTCCTGCTTTACTGAAGGCACGTGAACATAAAGGCCACAGTGATTTAAATATGTTTTATGGAAACTGCGGGAACTGTTGGGAGTTGTGATATGCTGTGTATAACCATTACAAGGATTAACCACGCTCCTCACTTCTGTATCATTAAGAATTCCACATAACTACCATCAATAATTATCAATATTATTTCAACATGAATTTACACTTAAAATACAAAAAAAAAAAATCTTATTCCAAATTAGTCTGTGCATTCAAAGCAGTGGTGACCCTCGCATGTGTGGGGCTTGCACATGTGTTTCCCACACACACTGAAATGGCAGCTCAGGTATCATTTTAAGCTTATGACCCTCCCCAACCCCTCTTTTTTTAAAAAATCTCTGTTCTAATCTCAGTTATCTTAGAATGAATTAATTCTGATGTGTTTATTTTTTAGAATTTTTTGTTACATTTCAGGTGCTTTCAGGCACCCTCTGACCTCTGTATGACATCTGTTCCTTATATACACCACATATGATCACTCATATCCTCTTTTACTGTTTCTCTGTTTCAAAGTCCAGCAGGTGCCTGTCTTTGCGGAAACTTGAGCAAATACAGTGGGAACACAGGCAATTCTCGTGATAGAGTCAAGGTCCCCCTATGAACTCTGGCACCACTGTCCCATAAAAAATACACACAGACATGGCATCTACAGTTTTAGTTTCAAGATGCCACTTTAGGAAAAGTCACCAAACTTCAGGCTAAAATTATAAAGGTATTTCTTTTACTGTTGTCAAATGTCAAAAATGGTCAAATTTTACCCAAACAGGCTATAAGGTTAAAAAAACAGGAAAACTGAGATTCTTTTTGTATTCGTTAATCAATTTCTTTAGAGTTATTTTCAGTACACAGAAAACAAAATACTATAAATCTGATTAAGTTTCGGTTTAGCCATCTCTGCCTTTGAAGCAGCATCAATTATTTCCATGAAAAGAATATATAGTCTATAATCTTCAGGATTACTTATGATGTTAAGCTGCTACCTCCGCTTCCTCTGTTGAAAGAAGGTATCATAAATATTTACTTTAATCCTCTATATCCAACAGATTGATTTGACCTTACAATTTGAGGTCACATTAAGCTTCTATTTTCCGCTGACTCAGTATCTAAGGTCTTAAGGTCAACAATGAAATGACATAATCAATATCTAAATGGAGCTGCAGTTGGGAGGTGATGAACTGTAGTGGCAGAGCAGGATGCGGGTTTATATTAATGGCATTATTGATTTTCAGATTCATCTGGAGATATTCTTAAAACTCACCCCCACTTCACCTTCTTACACATAAACAACCTCTGCTGATACAGGTTTGGACTAACTGTCTGAGAGGTTAAATGTTTGGCAAGGCAAAATTTCCTCCCAGCAATGTTTCATATCTGAAAAATAATAAATGACAAAAAAAAAAAATTAAAAAAAATAGAATTTTATACCTAGAAAACTTTTGCAAAACACACAACTAAAACTTTCTACTTTAACCCATCCAGCCACAAAAGACTCGGGCCCATTCATATCCATTACACTCTGAATTGGATCAATAGTGACAGGATCTGCTGCTTATTCTTCAAAGGCTGTCAACAGGAGAAACCCTAATCTATACAAAAAATGGTTGGCCACCAGTGTAAGCTGAAAGAGTAACGTATAAATGTATACAGGTGCTTATCTAGATGAAGGGGATTTTTTTTCCATATATGTGTGTGACTACATGCTTGATGTTACTGTGAATGCAACATAAGCCAGAGGTTTATCAGATGGGAGGGGTGCCCGTCCCTGTGTGTGTATGTATATTTGCTTGCGTGCGTGAGAATGTGCACGTGTTGTCTCTTTTCCCCTTTTATGGCGTTTGAAACATTTTTTTCTTACTTAAACCATGTTGCTTTGGTACCCCCTGAGCTTTCAAACCCCTGGGTGGTCGATATGGCCTAGTTTTTGAATTTCCTGCTGCACACAGAGAGGTACACAAACAACTGGCACACATACAGTGCACCGTCAGCCCCACTCGTGCAGCACAGACACACAGCTATACAGACGTTGTAAGCGAATCGACAGAACATGTATGACGGGGCTTTGTTCTTTCCCTTTCGATTCCATAGAGTACAAGAAAAGCATCTGAAGAGGGAAAGGGAAGATGGAGGAAGGAGGAAGGGAGGAGGTGAATTTAGAGAACGGGGAGGAGATGAGGAGGGAAGAAAAAGAAGAAGGAAGAGAAGGGGAATAAAGTATAATAATGTGTCACAGTATATGGAGCCGAGCCAAGACACACACTGTGAATAATCTGTGGTGGGTTTTTGCTGAGCCGGTTGTTGTAGCATTAAAAATATAATGCCAAATATGTCCCAGTGTCTGGCTGCCTTAATGATGACAGCCCAGGGGATGGATAATTAAGGCAGAGGGATGGGGAGTTTGCCTCTATACAGCTTTAATAGTCTTCCAATGAGTCCTATTCAAAGGTATTGTAGAGGAAATTGATATTTTGACCCTATTTGTGCTACTTTATAAGAAAAAAAACAACCTATAACAGAATGTTCTTCAGCGAGTAGATTAAATAGTTTTAAGAGGGTTCTAAATGTACAAAATGTACATTCCGATTTATGTAACCTGAAAGATGAAATCTCCTTTGTCCTATTTTATACAGAAAATGCTGCACATGCACACTCAGTGCACACCCAACTCAGCCTCAAACATGGACAAAGAATTACCACTTATTATTTGGGTATTTCATGAAAGAGAATGGAGATGGACAGATGGATAGTGGTGTAACAGTAGGTGCATAGCAATAAGAGTCTTCACCTTGAAATCCAGGTTTAGACCTAAATCTACTGAAGTGTTGAGTCCCAGAGTGTCTTAAATAAACCGCTCTGAATCCAACACAGCTTTATCAAGGAAAAGAAGGAGTCTTAAACTCTAAATCCAAAAAGTAAAAGCTTTTAATGTGCACTTCTGCCCTTCTGTGTGACTTCCACTGTGCGTCTTTTCAAGGAGAAATTAAGATGATCTCATTGATTGACCAAGTATGTAATCAATCAGCTGACTCTTTGATCCACTGATAGCAAGGTATATCTTAATGCTATCGTAACACTCATTACTATCTTAATACTACAAAGATAGAAGTAAATACTTTTAACTTTGTAAAGTTTCATGTAATTAACGTTTGATCTCCCAAAAGCAGAGTTGCACATATGTTGTAGAGCCCAAAGAGCTCTAATTACAGATAACAGAGGATTTCATAATTTTTACACACTTGCTTAGAGTACATTACAATGCAAAAAACATAAAGAAGCAGAACTATGCCGATATGCACTGGCAATTTTCATTCAGCGGAGAGCACTCAAATGTTTTAATCACCTTATACACACACACACATCTCATTCAAAAACCCTCCAAACCAAAGAGCTGAGCCCAGAAGAGTCCCTTATCTCAACTCTTTCTCCTCCTCTCATACACATTCTGACTCATCTCACAACAACACTGCTTTCCAAACAGCAATCAAAATGAAACCAAATTACAATGTAATATAAAAAAACAACAACCTGTAACTGGAATATTGGGAAGAAGAAACTAAGAGTCAAAGCACATTAGAATGTTATCTGGCCCTATAAGACATTATAAATTGGCAGAACATCTCTCTGCTGCCCAAGATGAAAAAAAGGCAAAGACAGGAGCAAAGACAGGTCCTGAACAAGTGTAGGCTCGGTGAGCACAATTTGGCAATAGCAAAGCCGTGGCACAAAATATCATGACAACCAATAGAAATATGTCAATGTCAGACAGGTAAAGTGGAGACACAGATACAGTTCCTGCCCGAAGAACATTCTCTTTAATTCATCTGTAACTTCAGATTTTAAAGAGCTTAACGGCATCTCAAAATTATAAATACTTCTAGGGATCCTTGTATCTTCTTGCATGTATGTATGTATGTATGTGTGTATGTATCAACACGCCAGAACCTGGGGAATGTTGAATGACCCATAAAGCACCACTGAACTGAAATGAACTGAATCAAGCTGGAATAAATGGAAGCAAATTGAAATTAATTGGATTAAATACTGTATTATTAGTGTTGGTGATATTGCCTCTGGATCTACTGTATGGATGGATGGATGGACGAATGGATGGATGGATGGATGGATGGACTAATGGATGGATGGATGGATGGATGGATGGATCATACTGTTAAAGCAAATGTTAATACTATGCTCATCAATATTAAACAATTTTGAACATATCACACAAAAAGAGAAAAATGAACGATGAATCCACATACTGAACATAAACATAAGAATACAGAGAGTTACACAAGTACAAAGCTGACTCGCACATACACAAACACACATGTGCACACACACACACACACACACACACACACAAATTTCATCCCACATGCTCTGTAAATAGAGAACAGGATGTTGCAGACATTTGGGTGCATGAACAAACAAGTGATGCTCCTTGTAAGAGAGTAAGAACGCAAGGAAGGAAGGACAGATGAGAGAGCGCAAGAGAGAGAGAGAGTGGTAGAGAGGCACACAGAATCAAGAGAGTGAGAGAAACAGGAAAAGAGAGCTGGGGTAGGTGGACAGATGAAGTGGTGAGTCAGGAATGAGATATGAAAAGAACAGCCAACACCAACTGAACCAAGTAGATGAAGTTACGTATTGCTCTTTTTTAAAAAAAAACAATATTTGATTGAGATTTTATAGCAGTGGGTTAATTTCTTGGTGTGTTTACTCAGGCATGAATCATCACCTATTGATAAATCAGTTCTCCAGAAAACAGCATTTTTCAGCAGTGTCTAAAGTCTTTGTGTTTCCCTGATGAGCATTAATAATACATATAAATTCTTAGACGCAATTTTATGGCAGCAATACGTAACTGAACGAAGTACATAACATAAA
>JAMQGT020007397.1:0-10256 GCA_024447675.2 Pterophyllum scalare | reverse complement strand
CTTCTGTGCCTTGGAGGATGGCGAAACACGGTCGTGTATAAGTTGAATGAGGTGGTTAGAGGCCATATGTTGGCAAAGCCTCAAATACCATCAGTATGAAATATTACATGAAGATCGCGCTTTGATGAATCATTTCTGTGCCAAAATTCACAGGCTTAAACGCGTAACTACTGATTTTTTATATTTCACATTATTATTATCATAAAATAAGACCATTGCCACAGTATCATCATAGTCAAGTTACAGCTAGCTAACCTTAGCCTTAATGCTTGCTAAGAAGAATGCCTGTAGTTATGCCAGAGTGGAAAATGCTAGTTGATTGCCTTTCCGAGTGAGAAAAGCGACAATGTAGTATATGATTTAAGATCATGCCACAGTTACGTATTGCTTCTTCAAGGTCAGCAGATTGATCTGAACTTCAAAGTGATAATAATGCTATATAGAGAATATTTAAAAGCCATGTTCCTTATTCCCGTTGATTGTACTGACAACATATCAGCATATAGGGAATGATATATGGGGATTCTAATGATCATGTTATGGTGGACCTTATTTGACCTTGAAGATGTCAGAGGTCCACCATAACATGATCATTAGAATCCCCATATATCATTCCCTATATGCTGATATGTTGTCAGTACAATCAGACGGGAATAAGGAACATAGCTTTAAATATCTCTATATAGCATTATTATCACTTTGAAGTTCAGATCAATCTGCTGACCTTGAAGAAGAGACGTCAACTGTGGCATGATATTTGAAATCATATCTTACATTGTCGCTTTTCTCACTTGGAAAGGCAATCAACTAGCATTTCCACTCTGGCATAATTTTGCAGGCAGTACTCTTAGCAAGCATTAAGGCTAAGGTTAGCTAGCTGTAACTTAGCTATGATGCAATACTGTGGCAATGGTTTGTTTATGATAATAATAATGTGGAAATATAAAAAATAAGTGGTACACATTTAAGCCTGTGAATTTTGGCACAGAAATGATTCCATCAAAACACAATCTGGCTTTTCATGTAATATGACTCATCTGATGTGAGTATTGAGGCTTTCCAGACATATGGCCTCTAACCACCTCATTCCAACTTGTGCACAATTTTGGACATGCGACAATCGTGGTGACAATGTAGGGTCAAGTGAAAAAGGCCCCAGTTACACTGGCCTAGAAACCAGTCAGAGGGAAAAATGTGTATTTCCCCAACCTTTTGGCAACTGGCTGCTAGAGGTTCAATTCAATTCAGTTTAATTTATACATCTCCAAATCACAACAAACTGTCTCCTCAAGGTGCATTATATTGTAAGGTAAAGCGCCTACAGTAATTACAGAGAAGATCCAACAATCAGAACAACCCCCTGTGAGCAAGAACCTGGCGACACTGGGAAGGAAAAACTCCCTTTTAACAGGAAGAAACCTCCGGCAGAACCAGACTCAGGGAGGGACAGTCATCTGCTGCAACCAGCTGGGAGTGAATGGAGGGAAACAGGACAAAAGACACACTGTGGAAGCGAGCCAGAGAATAATAATAACTAATGATTAAATGCAGAGCGGTGTATAAACACAGAGAGAGTGAAAAGAGGTACTCAGTGCTCAGATTCATTCACTTAATTCAACCTTTATTCCAACTGTACATTGTTGCATATAAAGACAGTATAAACAGCACACTGTTGGTGTATGGTGATAGAAATCAGCTAAGACAGCTTGTGAAACATCTGCTTACATCTTGTTGAATTCTGTTCATCCACCAAGAGCAGGAAACCACAGAGCAGCAACACAGGTCAGATGATCACAGCCTATGCATAAAGAAAATCTAATGGAACTTAATATAGAAAGTTATGATTCTTTCCCCCACGCTGAGCCACTGCAACTGATCTTCCACCTGCTGAATCCCACTTAACCCCTGATTATACTCATTTTTGTTTATAGTTGTGGAAGCAGAAGTCACCCTCTACAATGTAGGCAACAGAAGATAGAGCTATTTTTTAATTCTCTTTCACTGCATAATGTAACTACATAACAGATTCAAGCTGAGTACATTCATTAGAATTAGAATATAGCTCAAGGTTCAGGTAGCTTCGCACAAAAAGAAAGAAAGAAAGAAAGAAATGTCTTCCAAAGAGCTGTTTTTACTTTCTTACTTTGAAGTTGAAGTATCTGTGCTTCTACTTCATAAAGAATGTCTGTATTTTTGCCACCTCTGCCAAATACTCTCCAAGGGGTAGTAAAACAATAAAAAGTGACACAAACTGGAAAGGGAGATTATTTGCCTTAAAAGTAAATGTTACACCCTTTTAAATGTGTTGGCTGCAGCGCTGAGTCACAACTTTTGCTTTGAAGGTGAATGTTCTGCTATCACTCTGCTAATAGTTAGCAAGTGTTTGCAGACAAGTTGGCATCTTGCATGCAAATACCAATTCAACGTGGCAGTCTACTTTTTTTGTGCAGCACACTCTTTGCGACCGATTTTACTCAGCGACAGTCAGCAATCTCCAGCAACCACTCGCCAGCCAGTCTGTCCCTCGTCTCTCGGGCAATGTGCACGACACATGAAACCTGCATAGTTTACAGCACTTAGATTTAACACGCAGTTGGGGTATTTTCCAAGCAGTTGCTTTGGCAAATTTATATTCTAGTTTTCAATTCTAAAACAATGTGTGAATCCAATTTAAGGACAATCAGCAGAATGCATCTCAGAAAAGAATGTGAGCAAAATATTTTGACAGCCTCTTCCTGTGGTCAAAACTTACCAAATGAAAAGTTTTGTTTTGTCAGCGTAAGTCAAACTTAGCTCTGTAGAGAAAACCACTAAGGAAGGCAGAGTTGCTCCAGTCTAAAAACAGATATCAATAAATGTAAACAGTACTGGCCTAGGGATGTCATTAAAAAGAATAGCATGTCTAGACCTCATAAAGCCAAAACATATTGTTATTTCGAAGCAGCAGGAGTTATTGCCTGTGAGCACTAAGATGACATCCATCAATTTAGGGTTTTATTGGAAAATGTAGATAGGCTGCTTGGGAGATGTAAATGATTTACTTAGCATAAAGTTTTGCTTGAACAGGCAGGGAGATAGTGTAGTTAGTGAGGGCAGGGAAGTATGCGTATGACAAAAGCGGTATTGAAGCAAAAGCTGATTTCCCCAACCCTGAGAGAATCACGATCTGTGCATGAATAAATAGGCTGGACCTGCACAACATGGATTATTCTGGTTCAAATATCAGTAGACTTAAGGGTTGTCAAATGTCATACATGTGTAATAGGATTGCTGTACATGATTTCATTTTGTCACTTGTACCCAAATGTCATATCTTCTAAGGTTTAGGCTGATTGTTTCTCACTGTTTGCGCAAATGAGTTTTTCTTTCCTTCTCCTCTTTTTATATCATACGTTCAGGCCAATTTAACAGAGCCTCTTCACATTTAAAACTCTTCCCTTTGAATTCCTAATGATATGATGCAAATGAAAACTCTGCCTGTAATGAAGACAGTTTATACAATAGATGTCAGCGCACAGGCAAATCACTATTAACTTCATTACTGCCTGTCAGTGGAATATGCCAATATGTGGTGTGACAACAACCTGAATAAATTTAATTAACACGGGAGAAAATTTTTTTTTAGATTCGGCTCATGAAAGTTTGTAAAATTCCTCTCTACGTTTTTAAAATGCTGCAGCTTCAAAGTCAGAGCATTTGCATTCAGTTGTGTATCACTTTGACATGTTGGCCTCATCTTTCAGTAAATCTCAAATCTACATTTATTCAAATGTGTTCAGCGCGGTGAAGGTTGACACTGCATAATCCATCAAAATGTTCCATTTGAGGAGAGGGGTTGGAATTATTTGAATCATCAGAAAGCAGCCTTGCTTGAGGTGAAGCAGCAGATATTAGGGTAGAAGGAGCTGAAATTTTTAACCTCTCAGAACAAAAATGTCTAAAATCTATTTAGATACATGACATGAAAGCATTTCTTTTTCCTCAAGTAATTTTTTTGGATTGTGTCTCCCTCTTTTGTAATACTACTTTGTGAATCAAAATGTGTCACATAAGCCTAGAGACTGCCAGGTGATTCCCTGGCAACCATATCTCAGGTCGAGGCAAGATGGCTACCTATGCGTTATGAAGGTGGATTATAATATTAGTCATTACTTTGATATTCTATCTGTCAGTATTGTAAAGCCAAATGAAGAAAGGGTTTACTACCCGGTGCTGAGAAGCCAACATCCCTTGTTTTTTGAAGTTTCTAAACAATGGGTATATCAAGGTACCCTCAGGGAACACCTAAGGAGACAACACTAGACAATTTCTATCTGGGCTTGCCTGGCTTGCCATCATATTAATACTGGCCAGTGACATAGAAGCAACCACAGTCATCGGTTATCAGCACGAATATTATACAACCACCTGTGATGATGCTGCCGCTTGATGCTTGGGGGTGTCACTCCTGGCAGGGATGTGGGTGCTGGTCAATCTGGTGGACCGATGGTGTTCTGCTCTACTTTCCCGGTGGTTTTGCTATGGTGTACTGTGGGATGCAAGGATGGCCTTGTTGCTGTGATGCTCCTGAGGCTGGTGGTGAGGGTTTGGTGCACCTGGCTGTGGTGGAGCGCCTGGGTTTGTGTTCTGGGATTGGTGTACCTGGTTTGGAAGGTGACCTCACTCAGAATAATCCAAAACTGGTACACCTACATGCAACGCATGGCAGTTGGGCTGTTTGGTGGACATTTAAATATCCAGAGTATAACTTTTAAGTAGGAACATCTGGAAGATTTACTTAGTACCTCCAATATTGATTTTTTTAAGCTTAACAGAAATTTGGTTAACCCCTCCTCACACAAGGATGTAACATCTACAATATGCCTGGATATGGCATATTTAGAAAAGACAAGAAGCAAAGGAGAGGAGGGAGGGTTTTATTGTATGTCAGAGACATGTTAAAGTATAAACAAATTGAATGGCCAAAAGAAGTTGTACTCAAATGTGTGGTGTGACAATCACCCTCCCTATTGAAATGTCCTTTATTGTAATTTGCATATATTGTAAACCTTCCTCAAAGCTAGATTTTTATGACCAACTAAAACCCATTTTCACCAGTGATTTAAACAAAGAAATATTATGGGTGATTTTAATATTAACTTGTATTTAAATAATGAAATAAGCAGACTTAAACAGATCACTAATCATTTTAATTTTAAAAATCCGATAGAACATCAAACTAGAATAACTTCCTGTCCAAAAACAAGATTAGATCTACTGTTTAATTTAACCAGAAAGAATCACCAAAACTTAAAAATATTTAACTGGGTTGTCAGACCATAATACTATTTTTTTTCTCAAGAAAGCTTACAATTAAAAAAAAAAAAAAATCCTATAAAACTATAAACTCACTCACAAAACTGTCCCAAAGAGCCAGCGGCAAAACCTTGAAATAGCTCTACAAGGGACTGATTGGAGTGAAGTGATTACAGATGGGGGCATAGACAGCGGGTGTGATTTTATTTCTTGTAAAAATTAATGAAGTGATTCATTAGGATGAGGAATCAAAATAAAAGAAAAGGGAACCCTCTGCCCTGGCTGAATGATCAATGCAGGAAACTGATGAAAGACAGGGACAGATTGCTTAACAAATGGTCTTATTACAGACTGACAAAAATTCACTTTTATGAGGAAAAACATAATATAGACCATATGAAAGGCTAAAGCAGATTTTTATTTAAAAAAATAAAAAAAAATTGGCAAAATATTAAACTACTCAAAAAAAATCACAATAACAAAAATCTAGAATTCAAAATTAATAATTATTTATTGAAAAACCAAACATCCATATCTGCTGAATAGAATTTTTTTTCTTGAATTCTGCTCATGAAATCACTCATCTTTTTGCCCCACCTCACATTAGTCATAGACCCATTAATTCCATGCAGCCTGTTTTAAAATAAAAGAAGTAACACAACAAAAAGTTGTCAATATTATTCGTTCAGCAAAAGTTCCAAAAGGGTGTTAAAATTAACAGTTAAATTAGATAGAAGTTACTTTAGAATGCCCAAGTACACATTTGATTAATTTGTGATTCAGGCATAAAAGTTGTCCCATTAACCTGGAAGGTGGCTGTGGTCACCCTAATTTTTAAATCAAGGGAAAAACAAACATGTCCAATTAATGACTGATTAGAATTTGGCCAATTTAGTAATTAATCATCTAAGCCCTTTGCATCTAGTGCAGTTTGTAGTCCATACCCACTTGCAGATTCAGTAAGCTGTATTTTCTTTTCTGTAGGAAAAAGTTAACTGGATAGAAATGCATGTGGGGGTACTGTTTTTTTAGAGTTAGAGAAAGCAGTTAACACTTTAAATCATTAACTCCTTTGATCTAAGCACTTTTTAATGTTTCTGTAGAAGTTATTCTATTGATTAATAGAAATTCATAGAAAGCAATGTGTACGTATTGATTCCATGAAATCTCTTACCTTGTAGGGGTCCCAATAGGCTCTATACTTGGGCACTTTTAGTTGTTCTTTATATTAATGATCTACCTGATGTGTCAATATACAAATGTATGCAGATGATGCAGTAATCTTTAGACATGCAAAAGACACCCAAGAAGCATCCTTAATTCTTAAAAAGACATTGACTCATGTCCAGGAATGGCTTACTAAATCGTGTCTCCTGTTAAATACTAAAAAACAGTGTGTGTGATGTTTACAAAGTGACCAGTGAGGACTGTGAAGTGCATCATCGGGGCACTACATTGGGACAAACTGTTCTATGAGTAAAGGGAACTATATATTGTGATAGCTTATCAATGTTAAAAAAAGAGCACTCTATTATCCCTCATTTAAGGCACATCTCAAACAATGGCTAACAGCAAACTGGGTTGGTGTTGCTGTGGTCCCCCATAGTTTACATGGAAGATGCTAACACTCACCAAGTACCTGCTGAGCAGTGAAAAGTGTGATACAAACTGTATAAGTTGCACTATTTGAAATGTGTTTGTTGTAGTTGCAAGGCACAACTTTTGCTTTGAAGGTGAATGCTGTCCATTTCTGGCTTGCATTGCAGTTTTTAGCTCAGCTGTTTTGAAGAAAAAGTGAAGGTATTATCATAGCCTTGGCATTGGCGGTATTGATTCAACGAAAAACTTTAACACTGGGCATAACTCGAGAACAGTGTGACCTAGAATGTTCAAATTAACACTGTAGATGGATCTACTAAAAATCTCAGTCAAGTTCGAATCTTGGCAACCTTGACCTCAAAGTAAAGGTCAGAGGTCATGTTCTACAAAATCTTTAACGCTGGCTTTAGTTGGAGAACGATGTGACCTAGGATGTTCAAATTCACGCCATATGTGCAAATACTAAATGTCCTGCACAAGTTTGAATCTCAGTGACCTTCAGCTGAAGGTAAAGGACAGACGTCTGGTTTTCTGTAAATCTTGTGAATGTGTTCAAACTCACAACCAATCAGAAGGAGGTTTTTGGTGCAGCACCCTCTTTGCAACCGATTTCACCTGGTGAGAGCCAGCAACCTCCAGCAACCACTCAAGGAATACACATTTTTCCCTAGCGACTTGAGGTTGCCAAGGAGTCACTGACTGGACTGTAGGCCTGTGTGACTGAAGCCTTAGAAATGTTTATGCTTGGCAGTAATGACCATGGCCATAAGCATTATGTTTTCAAGGTATCCATATGTCTCTGGACCTCCCTCCAGTCTGTTATCATGCATGTGATACCTCTAGAACACCTTGAGGAAATTGCCACCAGATGTTGACTTGGACGCAAGGATGAACTGATTAAAATCTGCTCATCAGTAGTTAATGTCACTGTGACCTCACAAAATCTGTTTTTGGCCATAACTCAGAAATTCAAATGCTAATTGTAACTGAAAAATTTCATCTAGATATCTTATAAGATAATTAGACAAAGTGATGATTTTTTTAATCCACTACGCCAAAAGTTAACTTCACAGGATTCTGCAAAAACACTTCTGGCCACTTTTCCACAGCATAAGAGCGGATATTTGGTCCGATATTAAATTGGTGGCACTAATCTTTTCAAATCCATCCATCCAGCCATCAGGCAAAGGCAGGGTATAGCGTACAGGTTGCCAGTACATCACAGCGCTAACACAGAGCGATAGGAAAAGCACACACTCTCACATCCACACTTCTACTCAATTTAGAATCACCAATTAACCTAACATGCACGTCTTTGAACTGTGGGGGGAACCCACGCAGGCACAGGGCGACAGTGCTAACCCAATCACCACTGTGCCCTCCCCTGTTCAAAGATTAGGTTTGAGCCGTAAGACCTTTTTGCCTAAGTCTATATCTTGGACTTTGGTGCTCTTATTGTACATTTTTATAGAAAATGAAAGAGCACTACATAAAGCTTAAAAATTAAAATCTCTTTTAACTATCTGCAGCACATAAACCAGAGCTCTTAACTGAACTACATATTTTTACTTTGGTTAGGAGCTGATCTTAATGTCCATATAAAACTGTTATCTTTTAGAAGGCTGTATCTTTTCGGCCTTTACTAACCGCTACTAATTTCTTTCTTGTGAACTATTTGAGTTTTTCAATCAGAGATATAGTTTAAATTCCATTTTGGCCATAAAGAGAAATAATTATGCCCGTGTCCATTCTTCATTTGTTACAGTGGGAAAGAGAAGGAACGAATGCTGACGAGAATAAAGAAGTTGTGTTTCCATTGCTATCTTTTCTGTGACTTCAGTCAAGGTTGTGGTTCAAGGCAATGTATTAAATGATGCTCACATTCATACACATTTTCATTTCGTGTGTGTGCTTGCGTGTGTGTGTGTGTGTGTGTGTGTGTGTGTTTGTGTGTGTGGAGAGAGAGAGAGAGAACTGGGAATCAGTTTTTTCATCCCTGCGTCCAATTTCAAGGTTGGGGTGTGTGTTCGGGGACACACGTGGAAAAAATGAATTAAAAAGCATTTTGCTGTGCTTTGGTTGAGGTCAAAACTATACCCTTAATATCAGTCACAGTTTTGTAGTGTCTTATACATCAAAATGTAATTCTGTTGATTAAATGCAACTTCAGACGCTTTCACATAGATGTAATTACCGATCAGTTTGCCACAAGATTCTTTTGGAGCAACCTTGTGTTTTCATCATCAGATCACGCAAAGGCATCCACATGGACTTCATCATATTGATACTTTTTTTTTCCTAAAAAAAACTTTGTACTTAGATATCTAGCTTTCTGACATTTTTTTTTTTTACCTATGACAAAAAGACAAATAGAGCAACAGAGCAAAAACCTGCTCTGGATAATTTGACATGTCTTGCTTAAACTTACACAAGAAGATTGATACCACTTAAAATATTTGCATGATAATAATAATAATAGCACATTTCTGTGGCTCAACATATGCGACCACATCTGTACAGAAAGTGCAGCCTGCCGATGGTAGCATTTGTCAAATAACTTTGCCAGCAACAGACAGAGTTAACAGACCAAAAGTCAAACTTTGACAAATATGGGTTATTTTATACAAACAGCAGACATCATTCCTGCAGAATAAAGATGTATTTGTTGTCTCTTTGACTTGATTACATGGTGATTAGAAGAAATGGCACTGAGGAAACTTTACCTGGCTGACACATTCAGCCCATGGCTGATGAACTGTTGAATGACAGTTGGCTTAGCCTCAGGGGAGCACCTGTCTTTCAAAACATATTGTATAAGTGACATTATTGGGAAAATGCTGTCACCTTGTGCTTATGTACCGTGTAAAGTTTGAAATGATATATTCACAGTAAACAAACTATTAGTGTGATGGGTGACATGTTTTGTCCGGTGATTATGCATAATTGTGTTTAATGATTTTTTTAGGCACAGAAGCATGTCAGACAAGCCAAAGCATGTTTGCTTTTGTCTCCAGCCATCGCTCTTTATGTTGTCTAGGTCACTTTGGAATATTCATAACCTCTTGTGTCATCAACACCCACGCAATTTGCAGAAAAACGTCTCACTCTTGACTCCAAGGCCGCGGATTGCCAATCCAGACCAGCGTAGCCATCAGGCATCCGCGATGGCATAATTATGGAGTATAAAACACATCGCAATGACACATCAGTCAGCGGAGATATGCAAAGACCTACTTGGTTTATCCTTACTCTTGTCATAATGGCCTGAAAAATGGAGGTTTGTTTGCTGCTGGATCATAATTATGTTTGGTATTTATGAGACCCATCAAGCCTTCAGTCTGGAGGAGCTGCGTTTGAAGGTG
>JAMQGT020007395.1:0-17761 GCA_024447675.2 Pterophyllum scalare | reverse complement strand
GAAGAAGGTGCCTATCATTTGTAACATGCCCTGCATTGTCCCAGTGCACAGGAAGAGTTGCCCTCATTGTCCAAATGACGCATCGGGGTGGAGGACGCCATTATCTTTGTGAAACACAAGGACGGCTGGGTCTGGGTGATTTGCAATACAGGCGTACCTCAAGGAACAGTACTAACACTGTATTTTGTTGAACATCTTTCACTGTCTACACCTCGGACTTACACTTCAACTTTGGCTCCTGCCACCTCCAGATGTTTTCAGATGACTATTTATATAGCACCAAATCACACCAGTCGCCTCAAGGCGCTTAATAAATAAATGCATCCATTGTTGGATGAATCTCTGGGGACAACAAGGAGTACAAGGAGGGTTGATTGAGAGCTTCGTCACATGGTGCAACAATAACCATCCGAGGCACAACATCAGCAAAACTGAGGACCTGGTGGTGGATTTGAAAAGGATAATAGTAGAGGAATTATATTCTTATATGCTTAAACTTGGTAACGGCACTTTAATGACATTTATTCCCCACTGCTGTGTAATCTATTACTGTAAATCAAACAAAAGTTTGTTTTTAGGAAATACAGTGATCCATTGCGGAGGTCTCTGGAACGTAACCCCCACAATAGGTGAAAATCCGTGAAGAGGCTGCATATATATATATATATATATATACATACACACACACACACATATATATATACACACATATATATATACACACATATATACACACATATATATATATATATATATATATATATATATATATATATATATATATATATATATATACACTTTATAAACCCTTTCCACTCCAACGTAACAAAAATTTCACAAAAACAAAAATAATGCCTTAGACTTATATAGCGCTTTTCACTCAAAGCACTGTACAATTCTGTGCACCATTCATTCACACCTTAATCACTCTTGGTGGTGGTAAGCTACTAAGCGTGGCTGCCAGTTCGTGCCTACGGCCCATCCAACCACCACATTCACACTTGGGCAATGTGGGTTAAGTGACTTGCCCAGGGACATAATGACAGCACACGCTCAGACAGGGACTTGAACCCACAACCCTCCGGTTGCAAGGTGAGCACCTACCCAGTGGCGCAACAACGCAGAGCTGCATTATGTGCAGTGAAGTGGACAAAGAGAGATACTGAACGTATGGGCATAGTGCAGTAGAGCAAACAGACCAATGCTACAGGCACTAAGTCAATCGGCGCACAGTGCTGTGGTTGGTTGCCTTCCATTCTATAAGCCAATAGTGTGCCATGTACAATCTCACGTTCGCAAACTTGCGCAAGTGGTAGTGGCGTACAGTACGGTAGTCATCTGCTGATGAAATACCCACAAAATCCTGTGATATAGCGAACACTCACCGATACAAAATTAGATTTTAAAAAAAAACCCCCGCAATACAGGGAAGCCACAATAATTGAACCGTGATATGGTGAGGGAGGACTGTACTGCTAATTGTTCAGTTTCTATGCCATATGTCAGATCCAGAGGGTGGGCTCATTTACATTTTGATAGAAGCCAATTGATTCTAATAATAAATTAAATGCAGTGCTCACACTGTCATTTTCAGCATCTACTTGGATCTTAAAATCACCCACAATAATTATTTCATTTCAACCGAGCACTAAATGAGATTAATTCTTCTGAAGTGGGATGGATTCCATCTCTTGTATTAAGACCACGATTCCCCCAAAAGTTCCAGAATTATCTATAAAGCCCACATTATTATTCACATGAACAGTAGATGGAAAAAAAAAAACAGGAAACCAAATTCTGAATTGAATAATTCTCTTTATTATGTGCAGTTATTGGTGTGTTATTGAGGGGCTGCTGGCCAGATGCAGAGTGGAGGAGAGGAAGAGGAGGGGAGAGATGAGCTCACACTTAGACTGTGTGAAGTGAAGACATTTTTTTAATGTTGTTCTATGTTTATGTGAGTTTATGTTTGCTAAGCTTCAATGAGGATTTTTCTGGGCTCAGAATGGGGTTACTGAGCTTGTACAGAAGATCAGTCATGTACAGCAAAGGCATTGATTATGTGTCACCTTATTGGACAGAAATCTTAATGTTCCTGTTAATTGTTAATTCCTGTTAATTGGGTCAACAGAAATGCACATTTTGACTGAGTAAATGATTCCCTCATTAAAAAACACCATCATCCCCAGCAGAATGGTGTCCGAACTTCATGACCTGGGTGTAAGTCAGCACACAGGCAGGTGGATGAACACTTCTTAACAGACCACCCACAGCCAGTCAGGCTGGGGTTCCACTCCTCAATATGGACACTCTGGAGCCCCGCAGCGTGGCGTGCCCTCTGCTCTACACTCTGTACACCCATGACCACACACCAACCCACAACACAAACACGGTCATTATCTACCCTGTCCCTGCTGCCTGCAGAGAGCCACAAACATCATCTAAGACTCACCCAGAAACCTGTTCACTTTGCTGCCCTCTGGGAGGTGCTATAGGTCTATTAAGACCCACAGTTTTTATCCACGTGCTGTAAAACCACTGAACTCTCAATAGAAGCTGTGCCATATCATGTTAAGTGCAATAATGTTATCTTGATAATATAGACGATACACTGACTGTGCATTTATTTATTTATTGACACAGTTTCCAGTTATAGTACAACCCTCATTTACTCATTTCTACCTTCAGCACAGACATATTTCTACTTCATGGTATTATTTGGAATAAGAGCAGCTCTTATTTCTCTTTATTGAACAGTCTAAACATTGATACATATACACTCGCCAGCCACTTCATCAAATACACCTGTTCAACTGCTCGTTAATGCAACTATCCAATTAGTCAATCACATGGCAGCAGCTCAGTGCATTTGGGCATGTAGACGTGGGCAAGATGACCTGCTGAAATTAAAACTGACCATTGGAGTGGAGAAGAAAAAAAGTCAGTACTAACCATGTGTCTCCCTGCTCCTCAGACTCTCCTTTCAGTGTCACCCAGTTTGGGAAACCTGTTATAGAAGCCCTGCACTTCTTATGACTTTCACTGTTGTTTGTGAATATAAATAACTAAAGATGACATATTTGGAGGAGCTCTGAAAGAAGATTCACAGGTGTGTCCTCTGGTATGTGGTCTTACCTGTGCTGTAAAGAAGATTTTAACTATAATCAGAAGTACACGATATTGCCAAAATGATTTGCTTATCTGCCTTCACGCTTGAGTGACATCCAATTCCATTAAGTTTAATGTGATTTTTGACCCACCCTTTGCAGCTATAACAGCTTCAACACTGCTGGGAAGTCTTTCCACAAGGTTTAGGACCGTGTTTATGGGAATATTTGACTATTCTTCCAGAAGGACATTTGTAAGGTCAGGCACTGATGTTGGATGAGAAGGCCTGGCTCGCAGTCTCCACTCGAGTTCATCCCAAAGGTGTTCTATTGGGTTCTGTGCAGGCCAGTATGCTTATTCCGCACAGCAGGTCAGACAGCATGCTAATAATCTACATCAAATTAAATATGAGTAATGGCTTCAGGTTTAACTGATCGTCAATTTCTACATTTCTATAAAACATCAGAAACAAAGAAGAACGTGTGTAAAATAAGGCAGAACACTCTGTGACGCTGCTGTCGTATATTAGAGATTACACGTCACACACAAAATTATACTCAGCAGAAGTTTGAATTACATTTCTATTTCTACTTTAACTCTCCACGGTCTAGGCTATAATGGGCCATTTTTGACTACTTTTGACTTCACCTTTATATATTAACTTGAAAACTGTTTACGTTGCCTTGTTTGGTATCTTCAGCACAACCTCACCTGTGACTGTACTGTTATCTTTTTTGACATACTATATCAACATATTGGGTCTAAAAATCACAGAAAAACACAACATTTGAGTAGAAAAAGATTTTTTTTTACTGTGAAATCCACAAACATGTTTAACAGACTATTTTTACAACTTAAAATTATAAACTTATGTACAAATGTAGCAAACAACAAAATCATATACAACTATTTACATTGAAATTCAGCCAATACCTCAGGTGTTTTTGGTACCACTGTAAGAATAAGATGTGACAACAACATGCCACACAACACTTTAGCACAAAATGTAAGATCAGGGTTTCCCTGATATAAGAATAAGGTAATAAACTGAATAAACACAGCGTTCTTTATGGCTCTGGTCACAAAATGGGTACTTGAATCTGGGCCATCTTTTCACTCAGGTGATGCAGTGACTGAACATCTGCTTAGTGTGAGCTCTACCACCAACACACTGCTGTGACTCACAGCTGTCCCACATTTTGTAAGCGTGAAATTTTTAACCAGTATGAATTCTCATGTGTGTCTTTAAGTTCGCCGTCTGTTTGAATCTTTTCCCACAGGTGCTACAAGGAAACGGTTTCTCACCTGTGTGCGTTCTTAAATGAATCTTCAGTGCTGATTTCTGAATGAATCTTTTTCCACAAGTGCTACAAGAATACGGTTTTTCACCTGTGTGAGTTCTCACATGATGTTCCATATCTGATTTCTGGTTGAATCTTTTCCCACAGGTGCTACAAGGATATGGCTTCTCACCTGTGTGAACTCTCATGTGTCTTATGAATCCTGACAAGTCAGTAAATCTTTTTCCACAGGTACTACAAGGATACGGCTTTTCACCTGTATGAGTTCTAATGTGACGCTCCAAATCGGATTTCTGAATGAATCGTTTCCCACAGGTGCTACAAGAATATGGTTTCTCACCTGTGTGAACTCGCAGATGTGCGTTCAAGTTGGATTTATTCTGTAAAATTTTTCCACAGGTGTCACATTGTACAGACCTTTTCCTTTTGCCAGTTTGACTTTGACTCTCTGACACGGGAGCATCGTCTGCTCTCTGATTAGAACTTCTCTTTCTGTGATGTCTCCTCTTCTTCAGCTCTGCATTTCTAGTTGATCCTGAGTCCACGTGCTGGCTTTCTTCCTGATCTCGGCTCTCTGCTTCAGGAGAGCTGTGAGAGAGGAACTGCTCACTGTTTGGTTCTGTTTCACTGTGGTCACTTTCCTCATAAGTAGGAGTCAACATAAAGGTATGAGCCTCCTGCTTCAGTCCGAGCTGCTCTCCCTCCTGACTGCTGCAGAGTTCCTCCTGTTCCACTTTGAACTGTGGAGGCTCTGGGTCCTCCTGGTCCAGAATAGAGGTCCTCTCCTGGTTACAGACCTGCTGATCTGTCAAAATCTCCTCCTCCTCCTCACAGACATGTTTCTTTTGGAGGTCTGAAGAGACAAGTGGAGAAAAGAAAATGATAGAATAACAGGATTATAATAGTTTTGAATTTTACATTATATTTTAGTTTTAGTTTGTTTGTTTTTTTTTCTCTAATTCAGTTAGTTTTAGTTAGTTTTATGAGTGATTTTGCTCATTTTTATTAGTTTTAATTCTTGGTTTAATGCTTAGTTTTTGTTAGTTTTCGCATTATTTTAAGTTTTTTCATACTTGTCAGGTGCAAGAGTGACTATTGCATAATAAAATACCATTTAAAAATTTGTATTCAACAGCCAACTGTTCATAAGATAGTAGCTTTATGTGCTAAATGTGTGTAATATTAAGGACACACTTGAACATCAACAGGGAGAAACATAAAGAAAACCAAACTCCAAAATCCAATAAACTATAATAAATAATAATAACAATATTTTACATTTGGATATTTGCCAGTACCGATACAAATGCTTTTTTAAAATTGTTTTTAAATGCCTGGATACATTTTCCATAAGTCAATAGTCTCTCACACAGCAAAATCAAAATCTTTTAGTTGTCCCACGTATAAGACCGGGAGGGACAGACCTTTTCAGGCAGTGGCGCCAGAGCTCGGGCACTGTTCACCACTCCAGCTCCATTTAGCTGACTCTGTGGCATCTTTTAAAAAACAGTTAAAAACTTTTGTTTAACCAGGCTTTCTGTTGACTTTATTTTTATTCTTTTTCTTTTAATATGGTAATGTTAATATGATTTTAACGTGGTGTTTTATCTTTTTTTTAATATTGTGTTTTAATTATTGTAGAGCACTTTGTGACTTTTTGCCTGTGAGAAGCACTATATAAATAAACTTTACTTACAACAATCGCTCTATCACCTGAATCCCGTTGCTCCTATGTGAGAAGGTGATGCATCGGCTTTTTGTATGTTGCAAATTTCATTAGAGCTGCAACTGTTGATTATTTTAGTAACTGAGTATTTTATTGATTATTCCATTGATTACCCAATTAACTGGATAAGAAATACTTTTTTCACATTAACAGCTCATCTGCATACTTTAACCCTTTCATGCATAAATTAAGGGAACCTGCAAAAATACACAAGAGGACTCGGCAGGACTGAATAGGTTAATCACAGTCATTGCAGGCTGTGTGCACACAGCCTGTAGTTACATTTCTGAGACGTGCACATCACATTACATTGTAGGTTGCTTTCTCTGCAGAGACCACTGCCATTACTTTTCGGAGCAGCGTGGTGAGCAGACACACATGCGCAGGGGCACACACACACACAGTGAGGCACTCCCAGCTTACACCCCTAGAGCGGAAAAAATTATTTCATATCAGTCTACAAGGTTTTTAAATAAAATGACGAACAGGAAAACAAAGGTTGTTTTGTCTGACACTCTTATTAAAAAGTTCAACTTCATATAGGGATGTCATACAGTGGGTACGGAAAGTATTCAGATCCCTTTACATTTTTCACTCTTTGTTTCATTGCAGCCATTTGCTAAAATAAAAAAAAGTTCATTTTATTTCTCATTAATGTACACTCAGCACCCCATCTTGACATAAATAGAAACAGAAATGTAGAAATTTTTGCAAATGTATTAAAAAAGAAAAACTGAAATATCAAATGGTCATAAGTATTCAGACCCTTTGCTGTGACACTCATATTTAACTCCCATGCTGTCCATTTCTTCTGATCCTCCTTGAGATGGTTCTACTCCTTCATTGGAGTCCAGCTGTGTTTAATTAAACTGATTGGACTTGATTAGGAAAGGCACACACCTGTCTATATAAGAGCTCACAGCTCACAGTGCTGTCAGAGCAAATGAGAATCATGAGGTCGAAGGAACTGCCCAAGGAGCTCAGAGACAGAATTGTGGCAAGGCACAGATCTGGCCAAGGTTACAAAAGAATTTCTGCAGCACTCAAGGTTCCTGAGAGCACAGTGGCCTCCATAATCCTTAAATGGAAGAAGTTTGAGATGACCAGAGAGGTAAAGAAGAACCCAAAGATCACTGTGGCTGAGCTCCAGAGATGCAGTAGGGCCCTGACCTAAACCCAATTGAGCATCTCTGGAGACACCTGAAAATGGCTGTCCACCAACGTTCACCATCCAACCTGACGGACCTGGAGAGGATCTGCAATGAAGAATGGCAGAGCATCCCCAAGGACAAACAGACTTAAGAACAGTTTCTTCGGCAGAGCAATCACCACCCTGAACTCTCACACTCACCCACTTTAACTGTGCAATACCCACATCTCTGTGCAATATTATATTATTCATACTGAACAATATCCATCACTCCTATATTGTGTAATATCCAGTCTTCATTCACTAGTGCATTATTCAGTCACCAAGTGCAATACTCACCATCTTCATTATTATATGTATACACTTATTTTACTTTTTTTACAACGTATATATTTTTATACATTTTTTTTGTATATTTTAAACATTGTATTTTATTTTCTGTAGATTTTTAGATTATATTAGATTATTCTTATTTTTATATTGGAGAGTTTGACTTTCTATTGCATTGCACTGAAGAGGAGAGGCCCTCGAATCACATTGTACATCCTGTATAATGACAATAAAGGCTTTCTATTCTATTCTAAAATCCAGGTGTGGAAAACTTGTTGCATCGTTCCCAAGAAGGATCATGGCTGTACTAGCTCAAAAGGGTGCTTCTACTCAATACTGAGCAAAGGGTCTGAATACTTATGACCATGTGATATTTCAGTTTTTCTTTTTTAATAAATCTGCAAAATTTTCTACATTTCTGTTTTCTTCTGTCAAGATGGGGTGCTGAGTGTACATTAATGAGAAATAAAATGAACTTTTTTAATTTTAGCAAATGGCTGCAATGAAACAAAGAGTGAAAAATTTAAAGGGGTCTGAATACTTTCCGTACCCGCTGTATGTGGATGTCTGTGATGCTGTATATGTATGAAATGTAAAGATGAGTGTATTATCTGTTAAAGGAATCTGGATGTACAGTTATAAGGCATGCTTTCAAATTTAGTAGCCCTGCTAAGTCAACAAGCAGATAATTGTTACTTTATCCTCTTTGTTTCTGTGATGTCAGGTAACTTTTGTTTGATAGGTAACCTGCTTCAGTACGCTCCCATCGGTGATATCTGAAATCAGCTGACTTGATTTAAACCCTGGCCTTTAATCACTCAGATGTGTTTCAGCAACATTTCTCCTAATGTTAAAAACTTTCTCCAAAAATATCACACAAACACTCTGTGTTTTCAATGATTTTTAGTAATTGCAGGTAACTAGCGCTTAAACGACAGTCACTCGACGTTAAAGGGTTAATATTAGTTAGAAAAGGAGCAATGAGCCATTAAACTAATAAAACATCACTGAGCTCACAGTTTACTTGGTTTGAGAATTCGTCACTTTCTTCCTTAATGCATGCTAAGTGCAGGTTTAATGTTAAATGTTAAGAAAAAAGAGAGGCATTCATAATGCTTATTGCAGTTGGGCCTTCAGTTCTTCCTGTGCCTCTAAACATAAATTTGAGCTCTGATTAGGATCCTACTTGAGTCATATTAATTTCTATTAATACCATCAGTTTTACATACCTATTCTGTGTAACTTTATCTCAGGTTTCCAGATGTTCTCCATCAGTCTGAGCCGCTCTCTATCAGTCCAGATGCCTTCAGCCTCCTGCTTCAGCCCGAGCTGCTCTCCCTCCTGACTGCTGCAGACTTCCTCCTGCTCCTCTTTAATCTGTGGAGGCTCTGGGTCCACCAGGTCCAGACTGGAGTTCCTCTCCTGGTTACAGACCTGCTGCTCATCCAGACCCTCCTCTTCCTCACAGTCACATTGCTGTGGGAGATCTTGGAGAACAAAGAAACACAAGAACAAGGTTACTAATTTGTTGATACAAAAACACACATAACACCATCAGGTCATCTGATAATGTCTCCGATCAGAGTGGGCATCGCTCAGTTGGTTCCATTTTGTGCTGAAGAAGAGAGAAAGAAGGCATCGAACTGTCCCTTTTATCTGAGTGTGCAGAGAACCTGAAGTAGAATGACTGGCTGAACAGGGAAAGGTAATAACCATCATCACAAAAGCGCTCAGCAGTGAGGCTCACACACTCAAAATCCCATTCAGGGGTTCTGATTATGAGCCATAATATTGCAACCATCTAAAGTGGAATTACTATGAACTACGACACTGTGAAACCTTGGAATGTGCTCCTGTAGAAACCACAAGTCTGTGTGTTATATAGAACCTTGTTTGAACAAAAAAAGCCTTTTTAGTTCAATTCAGTTTTATTTATATTTCCAAATCACAACATCAATTACCTCAATGTATTGTAAGATTCTGCAATAATAATAAGAAAACCCAAGAATCAAGATAACTGATGAACCAAGCCGACCTAGGACACGCTGGAGAGATTATCTCTCTCAGCTGGCCTGGGAATGCATTGGAGGTGGTGGCTGGACTGGGGAAAGTGAGGTCTGGGCTTCTCTGGTTAGTCTGCTACCCCTGCGACCTGGCCGCATATAAGCAGAAGAAAATAGATGGACTGATTTAACAGGAAGCCAATATGGGAGAAATATGCTCTCTCTTTCTGGTCTCCATCAGTACTCTTACTGCAGCATTTTGGATCAACTGAAGGCTTTGCAGTGAGCTTTTTGAACAACCAGATAGTAATGAATTACAATGGCCTTGCCTAGAAGTAATAAATGCATGAGCTAGTCTCTCAGAATCACTCTGAAACAGGATATTTCTAATTTTAGAGATTCTGCTCTAGCGCAAGAAAGCAGACCTACATATTTGTTTAATATGTGCATTGAAGGACATATCCTGGTCCAAAATGACTCCAAGATTCTTCACAGTGTTACTGGAGGCCAAAGTAATGCCATCCAGAGTAAGTATCTGGTTTGACACCATGTTTTTATGATTTGTAGGGCTGAGTACAAGAACTTAAGTTTCATCTGAATTTAGAAGCAAGGAATGAGATCTCATCCAAGTCTTTATGTCTTTAAGACATTCCTTAAGTTGAACTAATTGATGTGTGTCATTTGTCTTCATGGATAGATAAAGCTGGGTATTATCTCCATAACAATGAAAATGCATGCTATGTGTTCTAATAATACTGCCTAGTGGATGCATGTACAATGTAAATAGAACTGGTCCTAGCAGGGGACCCTGAGGAATTAACCTCAGTGTGTGAAAAAGACTCCCTATTCACATGAGCAAATTAGAATCTAAACAAACATTGCACAGAGGTTGGAGATTGGCCTATAATCAGCCAAAACAGCTGAGTCAAGTAATGGGTTTTTAAGTAATGGTTTAATTACTGCTACCTTAAGGCCTGTGGTATGTAGCCTGTTAATAGAGATAGATTAAAGCATTAATTAATGGTATGACTTCATTGAGCAGTCTTGTAGGACTGGGGTCTAATAGACAATGTTGATGGTTTGGAGGAAATAACTATTGAAGTTAACTCAGAAAAAAAAAATCAGTTGGAGAGAAAAAGTCTAAATAAATATCAATAGTACTGAAAAAGATCCGTCTGTGAGATAGTTACAAATATTTTTTTCTCTAATAGCTAAAATTTTATTTGTTTAGAAATTCATGAAGTTCAGCGCTGACAAGCCTGGGGTTGTTCTGATTTTCTTCACTCAGTGATGTATAGATACCCTAGCTTTAAAAGTCAACTTTTTCACAGAGCTATTGTATTCCAGGCTAAGTGAAGATCTTCTAAATTAGTAAGACACCATTTCCTCTCCAGCTTATGGGTTATCTGCTTTAAGCTGCGCGTTTGTGAGTTACCCAGGAGCCAAGCTCTTCTGTTTTGAGGCTTTCTTTTTCAGAGGAGGCACCATACTGTTCAACAATGATGGCAAGACAAACAAAATATTTAGTATAAGGTCAAACTATTTTTATTTTTTTTTGGGGGGGTGTCTCTCTTTTTAAATAAATAATATAAAACATGTATTATCTTACCTTTACTTGAAGATGAAGTCCATGCACCTATCCTTCTCCCTATGGGGCAGCACTGCCTACTATCGGTGCAGCATGGTAATTTCTGTCTCACCCTGTGTATTTTCACCAGGCATTTATGACCGATCACAAAGAATAAATATGTCACACACATTCATCCAGTATATTATACAGACTGTGGAACAGCAGCATGTGTAGCACATGTGTAATCAAACCTGTATATTGGCGATTTAAAGAGAGACAGCAATGGGCATGCGCCAACCTCCTGCTTCATTTATTGTATGTGACACAGCGCCACCAGAGGTGAGCCACAGCACTGCACTGCCTCACCCCGCATTTATTCCATGTGTTTGAACAGGCGATGTGTAAATTCCGCGATTTGGACCATTAAAATGTTTAAATTATTCAGAAAACAGTTTTATAAAACAGTTTTATAGAACATTCAAGTGGTCAAATGTATTTCCTCTTATCGTTGTTAGTATTTTACTTGTCAAAATGACAGGGGAGGCACTGCCTCACCTGCCTCCCCTGACCGCACGTCACTGCTGTGAACGTAATTTACAGGTGATTCAGCAGAAGGCTATCTGTAATATGGACAGCTTTTGTTCTGATACTTTGGAGAGTCCGTCATTGTGTGTTCACTTTGACGATCTGATAGTGAATCAATGGAATAAACAGTTGGAGTGTGTGTGTGTTCATCTTTAACAAATGTTAGTCAGCAGCAGTTTTCAGACTCTTAAGAGTGTGTTTGTTGTCCCTCAACTATCAGTGTTTTGGCCTCTGAATTCATCTCAAAGTTAGCAGCTTTCTGCTCTCAGCCAACATCAGTTTAGAGCAGGAAATGTGTGCATCTGTGAAAGATGATGAGAAAGTTTCAGATTTTTCAGTCACACACGGAAAAATCTGAGCTTCAATCTGAGCGCCGAGTTCAAAACATTTCATACCCGTGATGTGTGAGTTTGTGTCGGGTTTCCGGCTCATATCCAGCAGTCTGCGCTGACGGCTTATCTCCTCCTCATACTGGACGATGGTTTTTTGAACCTCTGAGAAGATTTCTTCACAAGCAGCAGTTAGTCTCTCCTTGATGAACTCTCTCAGATACTGAACTGAACACATTGCTGCTTCAACTGGGCCTGCGCGGATCGATCCAAACAGCGATAGAAGCGATAACGACGTTGGTATCGGTGTCGGATCGACACTAATGTGATGGGATCATTACTTTAGTTTGTGTCTGCTCTAAGTGCAGTCCGCTGTTCCAGCTTCATCACACAGCAGCCATGTCTGCACACGTACCGCTCGCGTGGACACGCTTTGCTCCTCCCCTGCTCTGCTTTGGTTTGCTGTCGTGCGGTCACATGACTAAGAGGCGTATGCCGATTTGCTGACTGTGAGAGTTGCGTTCAGTGTTGCCAAGTCCGGTCATTATAAGCGACTTTGGGCTTGTTTTTTTTTTTTCCAAAGTCGCTTGCAAATCTCGTGAGTCGCAGGTTGCGGTTTTTTGGGATTGTTTTTGAACGTGAATTCGCTTATTTGGGCTTGACTTTCTTTCCGAGTGAAACTCCTTGATTATCTTTCGGCGCCCCATAACAAAGCAAAAGACGAGTGGTAGGTAGTTTGTCCCTTCCAAGTCCCCGTTTCCTGTTTATCGCTCCAGCACAAGTTGACCGGGCGCACACCCAAACAAACACTCATAACAGCTCAGAGTGAGGAGGCAGCGTAAGAATGATCTCCAGTAAATGGGGGAAATATAGAAAAAGAGTGTGAGAAAGAGAGCGCACTTAAAGAATGGATCAGAGCTCAGATGGGAGACAGTGGCGTGAAAAGTAGGTGTGCGCTACATGCAATGCATAAGGGCGCCTCACAAGAGGGGGGAGCCAAAGCGATGCCGGGAAATTATTTCTCTAGTCGCATTTTCTGTATTTAACAGCTGTGCATATATGATCAATAACATATATGATCAATAACAGAGGCACGGCGCTGATTAGTTGCTCCTGTGCTCCTTCACCTCCCGTCCTCCTGTCGCCCCTCCATACACACACACACATTTTTTTTTGTTAGTCTGTGCATTTTATAAGTCCATGAATAAGTGAGATCTGCATGCACGAACACAGTAAACCTTGAGAGAGAGAGAGAGTGTGTGTGTGTGTGTGTGTGTGTGTGTGTGTGTGTGTCCACATACACCTCAGAAAGTACCTGCGGTCCTGCTGGGAGACTTATCAAAGGCATTCTGCAGATTTTGCAGCTGTGAAATATGTGCCCACCATGCTGATTTAATTCAACGTGCTAATACTGAGAAGCGCACAAAAAAAGAAAAAAACAAACAAAAAAATCTGTGCACCCTTCTCTTCTGTGAGGCTAAGAAACATGGGTTTCACTGCTCCAAAACACAATGAGACAAGACAAAGAAAAAACTACACTATTTAAAAGCGGCCTCAGTTTTACACAATGTTGCCAGTTGGGCTTGTTTTCATAGAGCTGGTTGCTTGTTTCTATCGCGAGATCTGGCATAGTTTGGAGGAGTCTTCGAATTTGGACAGCCTTCGTGTGACGTAATCAGCCTACAAATGCGGTCTTCGAAGGATGCAGCCCCCGAATTTGGACACAGCTGAATGCTCGTCCAGTTGCATCCTTCTTTTTTGGGATTTGAGGGATCCTTCGGGTGTATCCTTCGTGGCCCGCTGTATCCCAAGATTCATTATGCTTTGCTGGTGGTGGGATATAGTTTTCAAATGGTGGCGGACAGCCCAAGGGAATAAACCTTTAAAATTCAGTAATGGCTTTCATGCCTCTCAGTTATCCAGTGGTAAAAATGTTAAAACAACAAAGAACATTATAACATTATAGCAACAACACTGCTGGTCAGCAATCCAGTTAGCCTACACAGGCCAAACGCAGTTCAAGTAGATGGGGAAAAATGAGTCATCTGTTTGGATACGAGGCTGCCTCCGTATCCAAACAGATGCCTCCAGGAGGCAAGGACAGAAAACAGGACACTGTGTGTCTTTTTTTAAAGTAAAACATATACAAAACAAACAATAATTTTACTTATAACAACAGGTCAATACCTAACAGGTAAAAAGAAAGGGAAACCCAACTCCTAATGAATACAATAAACATTTGCATATCATAGGTATTTAACATAATAGAGACAAGAAAAGAAAGAAAAAATGATACATAAATAAATAAAATAAAATAGCATAAAATAAAATTGGGGGTTACTATCTGAAACTTTTCCATTATCTCATACAGTTTTATAGCATTTGTTTCATGCATCTTATCCAAACATTTTTTGAACAAGGAGAGTTCATTTTTGAGAGCAGAGAAAGAAAGGGAGCATTTTGCAAATCAACATTAGTTTATGTAATAATTTGTTACAATAATTAAAGAATTGACTCAAGATGCCACATCTTTTTCTTTGACAAATAAGCCAAAATGAATATTTTGAAGTGAGAAGAAATCTACACTTATGGCAGGACACTGTGTGTCAGTTGAGGAGGCCCTGCATGCCTGAACCCCTCCTACATGCAGGCATCATGGGATTAAGCATAACACAGGGCATGAGAGAAAGAAAGCTAAATCTTTGTATATAATAAAATAATCCTCAACAAGATAGAATGATTACTATAAATAATATAAATATACACTATAATGTTGTAAAGCAAAAGTTTCCCACAAGTAACTCTTCTTGCTTTACAAAGTTAAATAAAAAACAAAAGTATTCAGTTTACTACTTTACACAAGTAGTAAAATGTAAAATATAAAATAATGTTTAAAAAAAATTTTAAATTTTTTTTTTTTTAAACACAACAGTTCTCTCTTCATTATTATCAGGCTGTCCTAAAAGCTCCCTGAAAAGCCTTCAGCTGATTCAAAATGCTGCAGCTAGAGTACTGACAGGGACTAGAAGGAGAGAGCATATTTCTCCCATATTGGCTTCTTTTGCCTCCCTGTTAAATCTAGAATAGAATTTAAAATACTTCTCCTCACCAGCGGCGGCTCCAGAAATGTTTTTCTGCAGGTGCTAAGGGGGGGGGGGGCTAAGCATTTTAGTGAGGGTGCTATGAAGGTTTATTTATTCTTTCAGTTCTCAACACACAGAGACACAAGCTAGGTCCAGGCCCCATCTTATCTCAAAGACCTCATAGTACCATATCACCCCAATAGGCTTACTTGTGGTTCCTTCAGCTTTCAGGCCCCTCTTCTGTGGAACCAGCTCCCAGCTTGGATTCAGGAGACAGACACCCTCCCTATTTTTAAGATTAGGCTTAAAACTTTCCTTTATGATCAAGCTTATAGTTAGGGCTGGATCAGGTGACCCTGAACCACCCCTTAGTTATGCTGCTATAGGCCTAGGCTGCTGGGAGGTTGGGGGGGGGTAGTTTAATACTACACTCTGTATTCAATCATTAGTTATTATTAATCTCTGGCTCTTTTCCACAGCATGTCTTTTGTCCTGTTTCTCTCCCCTCAACCCCAGCCGAAAACTGCCCCTCCCTGAGCCTGGTTCTGCCGGAGGTTTCTTCCTGTTAAAAGGGAGTTCTTCCTTCCCACTGTCGCTAATTGCTTGCTCATAGGGGATTGTTTTGACTGTTGGGTTTTCTCTGTATTATTGTAGGGTCCTTACCAACAATACAAATCGCCTTGAGGCAACTGTTTGTTGTGATTTGGCGCTATATAAATAAAATTGAATTGAACTGAATTATCACTGAACTGAATAATCATCACATTTGGTTCACTGATAATCATCAGGAAAATATAGTGCAGCTTGAACAAAGCCAATAATGGATAAATGTTCAGCAGTGGCTGCACAGTGACAGCTTGCTTTCAGTGTGTGGATCTGGATCATCTATTGTTGATGGAGACAGCCTGCTCTCACTTATGCTGCTATTGGTCAGTCAACCAGCTGGGAGTGTAGCAGCAAATTTTATAACACACAAAGAGCTGAAGTGAAACTAAGTGTAGAAACAATGAAAAGTGTTCACTGCAGCCACTGTCTGTGCTTTTCATTCTGTATTGTTTATCTTTTAAGATTTTCTGTGCTGTTCCATTTCCCAATGAACTCCGCTGTCGCTCCCTGTGCTTTCTATAACAGCAACATCAGTGTCCAGCAACGTAAAGTTGGGATTTTGTAGGACCGGACGGGAGCATGGTTCCAGTGGTTGAAAGCCCCTCTACACATGCTGTTCGCACAGAAAGATGCACAGCAGTATCATAAATGATGCATAAGCATTCTAATCAAAGATTTTAAACACACTAAATATGAACAGTTTTATAATATAAAACACATAATTCACAGCCATAATAACTAATTCAAACTTGTATTTCTATAAAAAATTAAATATAACTACAAATTTAATCAGTCCTACACAACTTTCAGATACAAATGGAGAACACTTCTCTTTTTCACTGATTGTTGTGCTTTTTTGTTAGTTGACATGTCTGATGTAGTTTCTAACACTTTAAAAGTAACAAAGAAAATTTACCACCATTTGTTTCACTCATCTTCCGATAATAAATTTATGAATGTCTCAGCAAATAAAATGAAATGACTCCATTAGACACACCGTGGTCCGAAATCAGGGTCAGCACAAACCTCATGTACACGAGTCTAATAAACTGAGCAGTGAATCTAAATATTGCAGTGTGAAAGTAACCATTGTTATTATTGTATTATTAGTGGTTTTGTATAGTTCATAGCTCTGATTTTGTGTACTCACATGTACTCTTAATAACGTTGAGCTGAATCACAGACAAGACACTGGTGTAATCACCTTCTGGTTGACCTGAAATAAGAATGATATTATTGATTTTAACAATAAGCAGTTATTTTATAATCATGCCGCATCCACAGGCTGTATATGGCTGTATATGAATTTGAAGTTTATACTGCACCATTTTCAGTGTTTTCAGATCTTCTGATTGTCTCATAGACACAACCATCACCTGCAGGTCAGAGAAAATGAGTCTCCTCACGTCTCTGATCCTCATTCAAACACCAGTATTCTTGCCAGTAACGTTTATGTTAAATCTTGTTATTGTCATAGTTTTTTAATTCAGCAGACTCAGTAAACTGCAGCAGATGTAAGAAGTGCAGGCTTGTTGCAAATACCATCAGAATATTTTAAACCAGATGAAAGACCAACCATGACGAAGAGAGGAGTACACCTGCTGCTGATCTTCATCCTGACTGACCCTCTGGTCCTCAGCAGATCCTTTATTAAATATTTGAAATAAGACATTTGCTTTACATGGTTATGTTTTCTACATGGTTGTGAACAGTGTCCACTTTAGGACTGCATGTCGCATCTGTGTTTAAATATTCAAAGAGTGAAATATCAGAAGAACAGGAAGTCTCACCTTTGGACTTTCTGCAGCAACACAACAAAAGCAGGAGGAAAATAAATATGATTCCAGAAACGAGTCCAACAATCATCAGAACAGGAAATGAAGGTTTGGGTCTGGGCTCAGCT
The DNA here is from genome assembly GCA_024447675.2 of Pterophyllum scalare. Lineage (NCBI taxonomy): Eukaryota > Metazoa > Chordata > Actinopteri > Cichliformes > Cichlidae > Pterophyllum > Pterophyllum scalare. The sequence continues at coordinate 67 of JAMQGT020007395.1, read as the reverse complement.
GTTGTAAATAAGAAACAGTAACTGTTAACTTTAATAAACTGAACTGAATATAAAACATATTCGGTTT
>JAMQGT020007392.1:0-36242 GCA_024447675.2 Pterophyllum scalare | reverse complement strand
CTGACTACCCAGGGTTGAGACCAGGAAGCAGAGTTGCAGTCTTACACGCCTCTCTGCAGCTTCTCTCCTCCTGCCATCCCCCCAAAACCCCATCAGAATTCATCACAGTACAGAAACAGCATTAGTGAAGGTTACAAATGATCTTCTTACAGCCTCTGACAGTGGACTCATCTCTGTGCTTGTCCTGTTGGACCTCAGTGCAGCTTTTGATACTGTTGACCATAACATTTTATTACAGAGATTAGAGCATGTCATAGGTATTAAAGGTACTGCACTGCAGTGGTTTGAATCATATTTATCTAATAGACTCCAATTTGTTCATGTAAATGGGGAGTCGTCTTCACACACTAAGGTTAATTATGGAGTTCCACAGGGTTCTGTGCTAAGTCCAATTTTATTTAAATTGTACATGCTTCCCTTAGGCAGTATTATTAGAAAGCATTGCATCAATTTTCATTGTTATTCAGATGATACCCAGCTTTATCTATCCATGAAGCCAGATGATACACATCAATTAGTTAAACTGCAGGAATGTCTTAAAGACATTAAAGGCCTGGATGACCTCTAATTTCCTGCTTCTAAATTCAGATAAAACTGAAATTCTTGTACTCGGCCCCAGAAATCTTAGAAGCATGGTGTCAAACCAGATACTTTGGATGGCATTACTTTGGCCTCCAGTAACACTGTGCGAAATCTTGGAGTCATTTTTGACCAAGATATGACCTTCAATGCACATATTAAACAAATATGTAGGACCGCTTTTTTACATTTGCGCAATATTTATAAAATTAGAAACATCATTTCTCAGACTGATGTTTAAAAGTTAATCCATGCATTTATTAACTTCTAGGCTGGACTACTGTAATTCATTATTTTCAGGCTGTCCTAAAAGCTCCCTGAAAAGCCTGCAGCTGATTCAAAATGCTGCAGCTAGAGTACTGACAGGGACTAGAAAGAGAGAGCATATTTCTCCCATATTGGCACTGTTTCTTCTCATTCACCTTTATTTACTTGTTTATACTTCACTCTGTATTTAATCATTATTATTAATCTCTGCCTCTCTTCCACAGCATGTCTTTTGTTCTGTCTCTCTCCTTTCAGCCCCAACCGGTCACAGCAGATGACTGCCCCTCCCTGAGCTTGGTTCTGCTGGAGGTTTCTTCCTGTTAAAAGGGAGTTTTTCCTTCCCACCGTCGCCAAGTGCTTGCTCATAGGGGGTCGTTTTGACTGTTGGGTTTTCTCTGTGTTATTGTAGGGTCTTTACCCACAATACAAAGTGCCTTGAGGCGACTGTTTGTTGTGATTTGGCGCTATATAAATAAAATTGAATTGAAGTGGATGTATCTCAAAAGCCTTTACAGCTATATTTGAGACCCACAGTCATGATGAGGAAATAGTGGAAGCATCATATTAAAGTAAGTAAATCATCAGAAAGTACTTTGCACTCACAAGGCTGTGAATTTCAACACAGATTTTTGAATGTTTCATTTTGTTAAATCAATTTATTTAACAAAACTCAGGATGTGGGTTCTTTTTTTTTCTTCAACAATGTGAGATTTGGAAAATAAAATCTTTTCAGTGTCATCATCTGGTTGCCATGGTGTTTGGCTTTTAGAGCAGCCCACCAGATTCATTTTAGTATCTCAGTCACATACTTATATTTTTAGTTATCCTGCTCCCTTTCCTTATCGCTCACCTCTTCAGGAGCACATGCAGTATGAACACCAACTGCTGTTTGCATGACAAGGCAGATAAGGAAAGATACTGTTCAGAGTTTCAGACCATGATATTAAATTGCCCTTTTCAGAGGTTTGCTGTTTTTTTCACTGTTGTGAGACTGTGTGAGATTGTGTGTCATATGATTTCTGAAGTCATATCGACAGTCGACCTGATAAGCATATTGTTTATTTGTTTGTAATTTTTTCAGTGTCTAAAGTACATAGATATGCACATAAACCCACACACGTGCATACTTGTGGTGTCAAGGTTTTTATGAAGCATCAAGTACCTTGGTTCATTGGACACTTTGGGAGGCAGATTGTCCCCACCAGACTGTAAGGTTGAAATCCCAAAGGTCAGCTCCACTATGCATAAACAGACGTGAACCAGTGGCCTGGATGTTTTCAGCAGTACGCAAGGCAGCTCACAGCCAGATAAATCTAAATCAAAAATAGTGTTGGTCAGAAACTTTAAGCCTTTGAGCGCCATCTGGTTCTGAGCCCATCCAAGAGGAGCAAATCCCACCAGGTTAGGAAGGACATGAGGATAAACAAGAAAGGGAGAAATCTATGAACACATGGAGCATTCAGATGGAGAGAAAAAATGACTACAGAAAATGAAGAGGAAAGTTTAAAAAAAAAGTGTCCTTGTTAATTTCACAATAATTTAATCCAGATTTTTGAACATTATAAGCTACTAAACACTACAACTTAAGATCACAAATTATATGCAGTATATATTCTGCAGAATGCAAAGAAGAAGAACTCAGAAATTTTGCTTCACCAATTGTTCATCACAACATTTACACAATTCAAAGTTTACTTAAGTGTATAACTTCACATTGAAAGGAGTTAGTTGAGATTGTTGAGATTCTTTTATGGACGTTCATACAACAAGCCAGGGAGAATGGATATCTTCTCCAGCCACAGAACTCTTTGACGTTCCCTAGAAACAACACAAACAGTAATGGGCGGATTTCACTGTCTTTCTTAGCCGGACACAAAATGGAAGAATGAATGGATGCTTCTCCAAATAATGCATTGTTGGGGAAAATGCATTATTAGGTTGCTTTAATAGTTCAATGAGCAGGCTTTAGTCTCTAAAATGAGGTAAAAAGCAACCGATGAAAAAGGTCCAATACACTGTCCAAGAAGCTGAAAAAACTACCATATATGAGATGCTGGTTGTAAATTTAAGAATAGCAACATAACGACTAACCAGCCAGAAGGAAAAATACTGGCAGGGATAATAAAGATTTCAACAGCAAACAGAGCTGAGCCCTGATGCTGCAGTGACTTTTACCTTGGACTGTTATTATAGTGCAAAGAGAATTCAGGACAAGCCACAACATCAGTTATTACTTTAAAGATCTGAACAAATGTATTACCTACCAGCAGCAACACCTAGACAATCTGTCAGTAATGTAATTGCTTACTAGCACTGCAACAAATAAATGAAGTTTATTTATTGACCTCTTGTTCTGATACAAATTTATGCTGAAGGGACTTCCCTTAGCTGTAATGCATGACAGACCTGAAACGCTGAAGGCTCTGCCTCCCATTCTACTCTTAAGTATCCTAGGAACCACAAGTAAGTCAGCAGTCTGAGAATGAATTGCTCTATTGGGGTGATATGGAACTATAAGGTCTTTGAGATAAGATGGGGCCTGATTATTCAAGACCTTGTATGTGAGTAGAAGAATTTTAAATTCTATTCTAGATTTAACAGGGAGCCAATGAAGAGAAGCCAATATGGGAGAAATATGCTCTCTCTTTCTAGTCCCTGTCAGTACTCTAGCTGCAGCATTTTGAATCAGCTGAAGGCTTTTCTGGGAGCTTTTAAGACAGCCTGATAATAATGAATTGCAATAGTCCAGCCTAGATGTGATAAATGAATTGGCTTTTCAGCATCACTCTGAGACAGGATGTTTCTAATATAAGCAGTCTCACATATTTGTTAAATATGTACATTGAAGGACATATCCTGGTCAAAAATGATGATTTCTCACAGTGTTACTAGAGGCCAAGGTAATGCCATCCAGAGTAAGTATCTGGTTTGACACCATGTTTCTAAGATTTGTGGGGCCGAGTACAAGGACTTCAGTTTTATCTGAATTTAGAAGCAGGAAATTAGAGGTCATCCAGGCCTTTATGTCTAAGACCTTCCTGCAGTTTAACTAATTGATGTTTGTCATCTGGCTACATGGATAGATAAAGCTGGGTATCATCTACATAACAATGAAAATGTTTGCATTACTTTCTAATAATACTGCCTAAGAGAAGTATGTATAATGTAAATAAAATCGGTCTTAGCACAGAACCCTGTGGGACTCCATAATTAACCATGGTGTGTGAAGAAGACTCCCCAGTTACATGAACAAATTGGAGACAAACCACTGCAGTGCAGTACCTTTAATATCTATGGCATGCTCTAATCTCTGTAATAAAATGTTATGGTCAACAGTATCAAAAGCTGCACTGAGGTCCAACAGGACAAGCACAGAGATGGGTCCACTGTCAGAGGCTTTAAGAAGATCATTTGTAACCTTCACTAATGCTGTTTCTGTACTGTGATGAATTCTGAAACCTGAATGAAACTCTTCAAATTAACCATTCGTCTGCAGATGATCAGTTAGCTGTTTTACAACTACTCTTTCAAGAATTTTTGAGAGAAAAGGAAGGTTGGAGATTGGCCTATAATTAGCTAAGACAGCTGGGTCATGTGATGGCTTTTTAATTAATGGTTTAATTACTGCCACCTTGAAAGCCTGTGGTACATAGCCAACTAATAAAGACAGATTGATCATATTTAAGATTGAAGCATCAATAAATGTAAAGACTTCTTTGAGCAGTTTAGTAGGAATGGGGTCTATTAAACATGTTAATGGTTTGGAGGAAGTAACATTTTAAGTTAACTCCGAAAGATCAACTGGAGCAAATGAGTCTCAAACCAGCACTACTGAAAGGATCGGAACATGACGATAAGTCTTTGAGATGGTTATAAATAATTTTTCTCTATTTCTCTAATATCTAAAATTTTATTTGTGAAAAAAATCCATGAAGTTACTAGTTAAAGTGAAAGGAATACTCGGCTCAACAGAGCTCTGACTCTTTTCAGCACTGTAGCCAGGCCAGACAAAGAACCTTGGGGTTGTTCTTATTTCCTTCAGTTAATGATGAATAATTGAATGGTGAATAGTAAGATGTCCTAGCTTTTTTATAGAGCAAAAAAACCTCTTTTTTTTTCTGGGCTAAATGAGCATCTTCTAAATTTAGAATTTAGAAGCCACAGTATCCAAAGTCGTACGCAGTGAGGATGTAAAACTATTGATGAGATAATCTGCCTCACTGGGAGCAGAGTTTAGGTAGCTACTCTGTACTGTGTTAGCACATGGCTTTGAAGAGCATATAATGAAGGAATTATATCCTTAAACTTAGATACAGCTCTTTCTGAAAGATTTCTACTGTAATAAAACTTATTCCCCACTGCTGTGTAATCCATTTCACAGTGAAGGAAAAATCCATTGTGACTCTCGGAACTGAAAGTCATCATCTTAAGCCATTAAGCCACTCAATCTCATTGGCGAATTTGCTCCTTTTTTTACCACTTTACATCATGCAGCCTGAACAGGCCTGTGATCAAACATGTCATGGGCTTTGTTTTCTAAATCATAAAAACAAAGTTAAAAGGAGGTGCAAGTCTAGCTTCCTCCAGAATACCTGAATTACAGTAGGCTGAAAGGTTGCTATGGATTTTTTGCCAAATATTGCCAAATATATTGCTTCCTACTTCTTCTTAACTCAAAACAGAGTTGTTAAAGAGGTCCATTATACCATGCTAATCATCAATGCAAACTTGCCTATTGGCTCTAAAGTACAAAGGTCATTTTCTGTACTTCAGAAGACATTACCTAGAGAGGTAGGGCACTACAGTGAAAGAAAGCCAATAACTACATCAATTAGTGACCATTACACTGTTGAACCTAGCCACAATGGCATTATATCAAATCCCACAATCGCTACTGTTTTAAAGTCAGTTCTTACTGCTACTGCTGCTAACTTTGCAGATACAAATATCTGTAAAATAGAACCACAAGCTTTGCACAAATTAATCTTAGTAGTCAGTATAAGCTTTTTAACGCTTATAAAGTCCCTCTCTGGTACTCCATGACAATAAATTTGAAGAACAAAGATGCAATTGATCTAAAGACTTAAAATTATAATTATAATAATAGTAGCCATTTTTACACAATTCCCTCTTTATAGGGTCTTAAATGAATGTAATGAATGTAACAATGAGCATAATTATAAATAAGATATTTTTTGGATATTTTGTTAAGAATGCAGGCAATGGCTGCCAGATGTATGTAACCCAGGATCATAAGCAAAAAATGGGATTCCTCCTTAAATGCTTTGCTGGGCCTTTACAGCAGCTATCTTCACCGTTTGTTTATGGGTCTTTATGCATTTGATGCAGTCCTGTCTCAGGCAACTGAAATATATGTTTAATTGGTTTGGTTTGGGCCTCTTGCCATATGGCAGCTGGGACTGGCTCTTTTAATTTAAGGTAAAAGTCTGTATGGTGTACAGAGCAAAAAATATGAAAAAAAGTGTAATTGTCCAGACATTTCCATACCTATATGTAAAGAGGATGTACAATTATTTGCTCCCAGTGCAACATCTTTGTGACTCATTTAAGAAATTCTTGAATTGTATACCTTGTAACTATCAGGCATTTGTTTACTAATGGTAGTAATACATAGAAGATGATTAATTTGATAAAACTGCCTGTGCAGGCTAGCAATGTCGATGAGTCTCCTGGGACCTATTATCTTGATGTAATTACCATTGAAAAGACTAAGAGAACTATTTGTCCCTATGTTAAGCATTAATCATACTTTCTCATGCCTGTGGGCTGCAGAGCTCTGCTGCTTGATAAATTGTATAGTTGAAAATGTGGGATTTTACCACTGAATAGAGAGAATACTTTTTCATTTTTTTGCAGTCAGGTGCATCCATGAGCTCATTCTCAGCTTGAATCTTTTTTTTTTTATTGTTACTCACTGATTAAAAATGTGATGTGCTTGGCATGAACTTGTTCCACCTTCTGAAGTGGAGTAAGCCAGGAAAAACTCTGAGCTACTGTCACAGGCAACAGCAAACCTTTCTTGAAAGCACCTTGTGAATTTGCCTACCTGAGATATCCAAGCAGTGAGTTACACAACTAAGGGGCACCAAAAGCAAAGGCTCTAACACCAGTTTAGGACTAAGGATTTAGTTGTAAGGTCAAGGATCTCAAGGAGTAGTTAGGCTTATAGGGAGTTGGCTGATTGCAGATAGGCACCAAGCTATTCAAGACTTTAAAGACAAGCAGTGCAAGTCTAAAATTAATTTTTAAATCACATGTAGTCATAAAAAGCAGCAAGGATCAGTATTATGTTGCTTATTTTAGTGCCCATACCTGTAACCTGGCACCAGCATGCAGTGTATGGACCAAAATCTCTGAGGAATGTTTCCAATAACTTGTTGAATGTTTGCCATGAAGAAGGCAGTCCTGAAGGTAAAAGTTTTCCAGCCAGGTACTAACAAGGCATACCTAATGAAGTTGTGAGTGTATATGGTTATGAGAGAGGACCCAAAATTGATGCTTGGGGAACCCTGCAGATTATCACACAGATCAGGAGAGGTGGACACATCTTGAAGCATCACAGAGAAAGACCTGCTTGAAAGATAAGAACGCTGCCAAATTAGAGCCATGGTTACTTTGTCAACAGTCAAGCTGAGGTCAAGGAAGAATAAAAATTAAAATGCACGCTAGTGGTGAGCTTGATTATGGCAGTCTTTGTGTAAAGAGCTGAAATCAGGTTGATGTCATTGTTATCTATGAATTAAATTAGTTAGGTGGGTTCATTTAATGTAACTGTTTTCTGTAATTGCTTCTTTACAAGGCAGTGCCATTATCATTGTCTCGAACTGAGCAAGAAAACATTGTGTCACCTGTTGTGTGCAATAAACATGTTTCTCTTATTACTGCTCTGTGCGACTGCGTTTGTTTATCCGTGAATGTGTTTAGTTTCTGCAGATCTTTGTGCTGTTCTGTAACTGTGTTAACAGATGAGAGAGGCAAAAAAATAAATAAATGCTTTTGCACATTTTAACATTCGGCAGAAGTCCTTGGTTGGCACCCTCAAATATTTGCACGAGCAAGCCTGTTGGTGCACTCTTCTCTGTGTGCGTTTATCTGTGACTGTGTGTTTGTCTAACAGTGTGTGCTCACCCACTTGTAGTGATCCCCACTGCAGCCAACAAGCAACCATTCTCGCTGCACCCTGCATTTGTCTATTGAGGTCAGCTGTCCTTGTAACCTACCAGCGCTGCCCATGCAGCAAATGGAACCTGACAGTGGTAAGTAGTTCTCCCCACACTTTGTGCAGGTGGCCTTGCAATCAGTTGCCCCAGACTTTAAATAGGGCTGACTGTTCAAGCACATTAAGATACACGGAGCAACAGAATTCTAATTGCTTTTTTTTTTTTTAAACTAAATGTGATTAGCAATAATAATCCTGTTTTCTTTGATTGTCATCCTCTTTTTTTTTTTTTTAATTTTGTTCCTTTCATATGTGCACATGAAGTTGGCAGGTTATTAATATGAATGACTCAACAAATCCTTTGGTGTACTGTACTATAAAGAGATCCTTTTTCATCACAGCTACATGAAAAGAGGACCAGTTCAAAACTTATTTTCTCAGCTGCCAAAGCAAAAGTGAAAGGCATTTGTTTGTGTCAAACAGGTGGCAGTGATACTTTGAGCCACTCGCCATCATCTTTAGAAAAAGCTTATGCTCTGTAGCACAATCTCAGGCTTAAATTAGATTGATTGTGTCACAGTCAATGTCACACCCAGTTTCCTTTTCTAGACACAGCAGTTTTCACTTTGTGGCCAACTGAATGAAAGTGCCAACACATTTCAGGTCTTTTTAAATGGTTGTCAGCTGTACTGCATGAGGGGTGAGATTGTCTAACATAACATCAAAACAACACCAACAAATGGGCCAAAGACTAAACATGGCCTACTCTGTCATATAGACTTAATATTTTAGTGTCACTTCTCTCCCACTTCCTTCTCTTATAGTTATGTGCTTTTCTGGGACTCTATCTTAATCCCCTAAGGGCTGTACTTGTTTATAGTAACCAGTTATGTATGAGTTAAATCCGGTCCACACGGCAGCTTTAAATGAATCACTGCTTCACTAGCAATGAAGAAATTTTCTCCATACAAGGGTTTTCCTCATCTCTCTAAATGAAAGAGGCGTAGAGGTTCACATTTGATCCAAAATATCTAGTCAATAATATTGCTTTCACAAAATGAAAATCATTAAGAGCAGAGACCTCTATAAAATGTTACGGACTGAAATCCCTTTTTGTAAAAAATAAATAAATAAAAATACAATTATTAAATTATAATCCCATGGCCCTCACTGACTTCTTTCTATGTGCAGTATGTGGCAAAGGAGTTGATGGCAGAGCAAAAAATGTGTAAGAGAAACAAAGGTAGAATTCACTGAAATTCTTTCAAATTGCAACTACTACTTAACAATGTAGTGTTTTTTTTTCTCTGCTTTAGAGCTTAGACACTACACCACTATTGCAGTGGAATGTAATTTATACTTCATTTTTATCATCATAACAGTGATGAACAGTGTGATTCAAATGATCATGTAATTTGTGCTCCCGTGTGAGTGCTGATATAGATCCGAGGGTCTTTAATGCTTTTTAATGCTAAGAATTATCTTTGGAAGCTACAGAATACAAAAAAGGTACTTTAAATTATTTAAAGGGATGCATAATTTCACACTATCTTGTCATTCCTGAGGCAACTATTTTGCCAACTGGACAATCATTGTATTGTGTTACTTTATTTATAATATTCAGGCCCCCAGTTGTTTTTAAAGTGCTGTGAATCAAATTTTCTTCAGTTTATATTTCCCGCAGTTCACTACAATATACACTATATAGCCAAATCACTGAATTCAGGTGTACCAGTCACTTCCATGGCCACAAGTGTATCAAACCAAGCACCTAGGCATGCAGACTGCTTCTACAAACATTTGTGAAAGAATGGGTCACTCTCAGGAACTCAGTGAATTCCAGCGTGGTACCGTGGTAGGATGCCACCTGTGCAACAAGTCCAGTCATGAAATTTCCTCAATATTAAATATTCCACAGTCAACTCTTGGTGGTATTATAACAAAGTGGAGGCTATTGGACATGACAGTAACTCAGCCACAAAGCAGTAGACCACGTAGAAAGACACAGCAGGGTCAGCGGATGTTGAGGCGTATAGTGTCACCAGTTTTCTTTCAGTTGCTACAGACCTCCAAACTTCATGTGGCCTTCAGATTAGCTCAAGAACAGTGCACAGAGAGCTTCATAGAATGGGTTTCCATGGCCGAGCAGCTGCATCCAAGCCTTACATCTTCAAGCGCAATTCAGGAGTTGGGATAGGTTCCACTGAAAGGACTCTTAATGCTTCAGCATACCAAGACATTTTGGACAATTTTGTGCTCCCAAATTTGTGGGAACAGTTTGGGTATGGCCCCTTCCTGTTCCAACATGACCAACATGACCAGCGCACAAAGTAAGGTCCATAAAGACATGTATGAGTAACTTTGGTGTGGAAGAACTTGTCTGGCCTGCACAGAGTCCGGACCTGTTTCCCTGAAGAGTTGATGCTGTTATAGCTTCAAAGGGTCATCATATTAAACCCTATGGATTAAGAATGTGATTGTCACTCAAGTTCATATGTGAGTGAAGGCAGACGACCAAATATTTTTGACAATATTGTGTATCATTGTCAGCTGAAACTCTACAACCAGGTTGCTCAAAGCGGTACTGGTGTTGGCCCACTGGTGGCACAAAGGAACATTTTTGTAGCCCTTGAGCATTAGAAATAATTGGTGTGATCCTCAACATTTCATCCATCCATGGTTCATGTCAAACTATAGCATCACAGAATGAGTGAGCATTCCTCATAAATCTCAACATCTTCTATTCTAATCATCATTGCACACTAAATTTTCCTAACACTGACAAGTACAGTTAGTGTCAAAAAATGTAACAGCTATTTAACTGATTAGTTAAACAATAATCCAGCAAAACTTTGAACAACATCCCCCTCTCTCGTATTTTGAGCATACACATAAAACAGAATCACCAAAACTGTTTAATATAGGCATTTTTCACATGCAGCCCTCAATCTTTTGCTGGTACTCTAAATTAGCACTTTTTTCCCCAAAGAAAAGGAAGTGCTAATTTGTTTGTGGCTCTCAGATACATTTCCAAGTGACCAAATTATATAAAATAATACAAAATATCTGATATTTATTTACACATAAATTCATACAAAACATGTGGGTGTTGATATGTGTCACACATTGGTGATGACACTGTTCCACGGGTCTTTCCACATTTCCATTTTTCATCTATAAGAATTGCTGATGTGAGGAAGTACATGCCCGCAGCCAGTGATGGTGCTTCTGTGAGCAGCTTGTCTCTGTCAAGAAAGCAGACTCACACATAGAAATACAAGCACACAGATACACGTGCACATTCACAGACACACACCAGGACGACAGTATTTTATTGAGATCCTATATTCTTTAACACTTCCTGCCCTCACTGTCTTTCAACTCACATTCATTCAAAGCAAGTTCTCTACTTGCTGTATACAGCACAGTCAACATGCATGACTACTACATCATACCATGTATGCTCTGCAGCATAAGACTCTGGACAGATCTCAGATTGTACAGGAGTTTCCAGGTATTGCAACTTTGAAAAAAGGAGTATACTGAAACACCAGAAGAAACCTTTATAGGTATTTTTTTTTAATTATTATTATTTTCATTTGAAGCTTTCTAACTTAGAGTGGAGTATAAACAAAAATTTCTGTCTTGCAATTTTATACCTTTGAAAAAGCAGTCAAGTTACAGTTTACATTCATGTCTATCTAGTATGGCAAAGCCATTTAACATGTAGTCAGCAGGGCTGATTATAGATTATTTAACTTGAACTAGTGCAGTATTTCTCAAACTGTGGGGCACGCCCCACTGGTGGGGCCCAAAGTCATGACAGGTGAGGCATTGAAAGACCTGGGAGAACAAATGTCAAACATCGGATTAATTCTCATGGTGGAACATAGAAATGTTAGCGGCTACGTTAGCAGAGCAACTAGTGAAAGTCTCCACCATCACTGTCCACCCCAAGGGCCAGCTGCAAAGCCCCTTGGCATCCTAGTCTCACGGGCCCTCCATTTGGTACCATGGCTGTGCAGGTCATGTTGCTGGGTAACCCACCTTGTACTTCCTATGTTCCTGATGTCTTTCTAGTTCCAAAGTCAACAGAACCTAGAGTAGTTGGCGTTGATGAATGTCTACCAAATTCTGCAGTCAAATGACTTCCAAATCAATGCCAAAGGCAACTCTTGGGTCTGCCACCACCGAGCCTTCTCCAGCATTACTCCACACTTCAGTTTCTGAATTACAGTGGGCTCTTGGCTTCCCAATCCACTTGACTCATTCTGTTCGCCTGCATCTAGCACGCCATTTCCTCTGCTCCATTCTACTATGTGAGGCTTCAAACTGGATCTCTGGGAGCATGCTAATTTCAACTCTAGCCTCTCAAATGGTCCTGCATCCACAATTGATTTCCAGTCCTCATTAGTCCCCAGCCCAGTCTCCAGTATAACTCTGTTTCTTAAGCCACATTCCAGTCTAGCCTTGAGAGATTCCAGCTCCACTGCTGCATTCCACCTTGCCCATCACAAAAATTCCTGGGCTACAGGGGCCTTTGCTGTTGCTATTACCTGTCTCTTCATCCTGGCAGCTTTGCAAGTCTACTCTTATTGTGTTCTCTGCTAGGTAAATGTGTTGAAGAGCTTTATCTGTCTGCATTGCTACTGGGCTATCATCACATGGTCTTCAGTTTTCCATCCTCTAGAGTGGATTCTCCTGTCTGTCCTCTTGGGCAATCCAACCCAGTTATCCCATTTACATTCATGACAACAGGGTAGAAAGGATGGGAAAGGACCATGACTAGAGGCATTTTGAAAAGAAAAGGCCTCTAGTCATGGTTGTGTCACAGTGTGTGGGGGAACCTGGACACACGTGTGAAACACAGTGGTGGAGTTTAAATGAAAACCATTTATTCAGTCTCTTTTTGAAAATGCAATGTGTTGAAATCAGGTAAGTTTTCCCATCCTCTGTGGCTCACTCTCTTTTCCATTTTAACCCAAAACTCTCTCCCACAGCTTCTCCTCCAGTGCGGGTCTCTGGACACAAAAGACAAAGCTAAGTGCTCACAGAGTAAAACGTTAACTTAAGTCTCAGCCAGACTTGCTGCTACTGTAACTGGCGCAACGATCTGATGGCAACCAAGAAGCTTCTCCAGCCAGAAAAGATATGTTGCTTCATCATGTACAACATTTTAACTGCTTGTACTTAAAAAATAATACAATCCAACTGCAAGCAGTGACACAGTGTGACTTTGAATTCACTTTATTTAGTAAATCTAGTGGGCCCAAAAGTGTTGAGTAAATGGTAACACATCATATTGATGATACCACTGAAAAAGTTCATAACAGCACTTTGCTTAAACAACAGTTTTTGTATCTGGGGTTCTTCTGTCAGGTTCCTCAAGTGATTTATAGATTTTTAGTTCATAGTTTATGCACCAGAGTACACAACAGTTCATGGCAATGTTATGCTTCTCTACCAACCTCATTGTTGTTTGCCACCATGGCTCTCTACACTAATTTTAAGAGACAGCTTTATGCTCCTTTTAGCAGTATAGGAAAGTAATACACTGGAATCAGAGATTGCAACCTTCAGTGCTGTGAAATACATAAATAATTTAATTTGTGGACCCTGTTTTTTTTTTCCTTCACATCTAAAATTGTCCTGTACTCTAGAAATCTTTCACTAAATGTATTATAAACTGAGACCCAAAGTGTATTTGAATGCTGATGGTGGGAAAGCTAACAATTCTTTTCTGCCCACCTCCTGACCTCTCTCTCTTTCTCAAGCAAACACAGATACATACAAACCCACTGTCATGCTCTGTTCACATCTTACTACCTCTAAGGGTAATTAAATTTTAAACCATGCACATCACTGAACTGGACTTTTATTACAACAGACAGGACACTGCTGGAATTAATTGCTCCAGCCAGTCATGTTGCTAGCACATAGCAGCCAGAGAAAGAAGAGACAAAGAGTGGAAGAGAGAAGGCTTCCTAAACAGTACTATAGCCTCATGTGGCACCCATTTCCAACATCACTGTAAGTAAACTAAATTTAGAAAAATGATGCACAAGGAGTGCAGTTTTACAACCTGCTTTAGCATGAAATTGGACTTGTTACTTACTAATTAATGAATTAATTTGCCTGATATAGTTTAGCTGGGAGTTGATAACTGTAGATCCTCAGTTATTGTGTACTAAGAATAACTAAAATCTAGATTCAACCCATGGTCAGATTTTCAAACGAGCTAAAAACCTGAACCTACTGATAATGATGACAATACCTTAAGTTAAGATAAGTCTGACTTGTAGCCTCTCCTGCTCGCTCGCCCCACCTTCCTGTCTAACCTTCACTGCTCCACTACCCAATAAAGGCAAAAATGCCCAAAAAATAATCTTAAAAATGGATTCAGAATGACAATTTATTTTATTTTATTTTATTTTCATACTGTACATGTCAAGTTTGGATGACACATACAGTACCAGTCAAAAGTTTGGACACATGAATGAGTGAGTGTGTCCAAACGTGGAACATGGAAACTATAGCAGATTACATTTCTATATAATGCCACATAATTATTCAGATGCTTTCCTTACATGCCTCGTGTGCTCTTGTGCATTTGAGCGATTCAGAGAATAAGTGATGGTATCAAATCACTTTGTAACAAGTAATACATTTAAATCAGTCCTAACCTATTTGCAGGCCTGTGCATTATTCATAGCTACAACCATTTTCAGTCTCTTTTAGAGGTTCTACTTGGTGTTGCAGTAGATGTGCAATTGGTTTTGTCATTTGTTTGCAGGTGTGTGTGTGTGTGTGTGTCTGTGTGTGTGTGTGTGTGTGTGTGTCTGAGTCTGTTGAGGATGTTTAAATGGTTGTCCATATTTGAGTAGCTTTACAAAAACCTCACATGATGGAGAAAACAGAAAAAGAGAAGAAAAAAAAAACATTGTTGTTCCTGAATAGAACATTACTGCATGGTTTCCATTTGGATTCAAAATTACTTTGCATCACGGCCATTGAACATTCTATAATGAAATAAAAATCATGGACTGAATGAGAACAGCTTTCCAAATTTTTTTGTATCATCCCATCCTAAGCAAACTTAGTCATCTTCCAATATTAATTTATTGATTCACTTGGTTTTTTAAGGAGAGAATCAGCATCAACATAACAACAAGAATTTACAGGCTGTATCATTTACAAAGCAGATACTAAGATTGCCAGAATAAACCCAAAGTTATTATTCTGTAATCAGAGGCTCTCTCAAACCGAGCTGCAGTTAATTTCACTATCATCAAGAGGAAATCAGTGAACCCCCGCTGCTGGCTCACTCATAGCTTTGGACAAATGTCAGCTAATTGCTAAATGTCATATATATGAGCAAGTCTGTTTCAGTCTTCATTTGCAAAACATTGTCTCAGCTTTACTAACTCCAGAATTCCCAAGACTATGCAGACTGACAACAGATTAAGTGGATCATATAAAATGAGTGACTACAGCTACTGAAACTGAAGTGTCCTTTGTGTCATGTTGAGAGCAACATTAAAATGATTCAGAACATATATTCTGTGCATAAGGCCTTTACAATAGAAGAACAAAACCATAAAACCTGACTTTGAGTGCCAAGTTTTAAGCCTCTTGCATTTTCAATATAAGAACATATAAAGCACTAACTTACAGAAGTTTTCACTGTATTCTAGATGATTTCTGTTTCATTCATTGAGCATCAAAAGTCCTTACAAGTTCATGGAGAATTCATTTGTTGATTTAAAAAGAAGGCACAAGACAGAAAATAAGACAAACAAGAATGACTGGTATAAAAACAGTGTACCTTTCAGAAAGGTTAAGAAATGCGCTTTAAATATCACCACAGAAATTGAGTTGTATTCATACAGTACACCGCGTGCTTTGACCTTCTTCCCCATTTAAGTTCTCGTGGGTTTTAAACATTTACGCTGTCCAGACGTCCAAATGCAACAACAGTGCAAGCTTCCCTTAGATGACATCAAATCTCATACATAATAAAAACCCATATAAACTAAGAGCCAGTGCGGCTAATATTTAACTCTCTTGTATGGCGTACCATTTCCAAAAGACCTTTTGGAATTATCACATTTCCGATAATAAATCCTTAATTCTTGTCACTAACATTGAGATACAATGCAAACTACATGCCAACAATATATTTTTCTGTTTTTTAAACAGTGATTCAGGACTTCAGGAACATTTTTGTCTTGTTCTATAGGGCCAAGAATAATCCAAACTTAATGACATGAGGATGCTGATCATCAACTGATACTGTGTGAGCCATACCCAAGGAGACTGGGAGGCTGTATGTCAGAGCAGTTTATTACCACTTTAGCTACTGAATGTGCTGGCACTGACATGGAGGCTCCAAAGAGGGTTTCATTATCCCAACACTTCAGGGCAGTCACCCTGAGCCAAATTTGCATTACTGCTATAGGACCTCATCCATGACTGCAGAAATGCTCTTAGCAAAGTAATTCACAGCCATAGGTATAATGTATGTGACAACCCTTTCCTTTTTATAATTGCTAGCTCTGCTTCCTCAATTTGTTTCTATTTTTTAGACACTTGTCTGTCACACCTGTTTCCCATCAGCTAAATATTCACCCAGCATACACAATTTTGCCAAAAGTACTTGCTCATCTGCCTTCACACAAACATGAACTTGACTGACATCCCTTTCTTAATCTACAGGGTTTAATATGATGTCAGCCCTCCCTTTGCAACTATGGCAGCTTCAACTCTTCTGGGAATGCTTTCCACAAGGTTTATAAGTGTGTTTATGGGAATTTTTGACCATTCTTCCAGAAGTATATATGTGAGGTCAGACACTGATGTTGGACAAGCAGGGCTGTCTCACAGTCTCTGCTCTAATTCATCCCAAAGGTGTTCTATCAGGTTGAGGTCAGGACTCTGTGCAGGCCAGTCAAGTTCTTACCAGTCAAACTCTCTCATGCATCTGTGACAGACCATAATGTGTGTTCACATTATTTGATTTAATTTTTTATATTGTGTAAATTTTGTTAAAATAGTTTAAGTTTCTGATCTTTGTTGAAGATCCTAAGTGTAATGCCGTTCTAAGTCATGCCACAAGGGACTCTGTAGTGAGGTGGCTTGGCTTCCACCCCATCTTCAGACTTGACAGGAGAGCGGCACACACAGTGCTGTTGTCCATCTCGTCATTTCCCTGTTTGTTTTGTTTTTTCACAGTAGTACATAATAAAATCATACAGGTGGGCCATACTAAGTTATGGTAGAACCTGGTAGTTTATCTGGATGGGATTCAATAGTTAGTTAATGGTAATTCTATTTGCTCTGCTGAGTCTATGTGAAGTGTGCCCTTAGTATGGTACGACCCAGGAATGTTTGTCCTGTCAGCCTATGTGAGAAAAGTAATGAAAAGTAAGTTTGTCTGCATTGCTACTGAAAAGTAGCGAGTGAGTAACAAACTGAATGTATGGCAACAACTTTATATTTCATTGATTTGTATACAGACTACATCAGATATGACTGTTTGTATTTTGGTTATATTATTTGAATTTATATTGGGTTATATATTATATCCCACTTTGGATGGAGCAGCTCTCATTTCTAGGAATCTGGCCAAATTTATCAACCCTGCTAAAACCTGACTACCCAGGGTTGAGACCAGGGAGCAGAGTTGAAATTCCTTCATTATTATGCTCTTCTGTGCCATGTGCCAACACAATGCAGAGCAGCTACCTAAACTCTGCTCCCAGTGAGGTAGATTATTTAGTCAATAGTTTTACATCCTCACTGCTTACATCTTTGGATACTGTGGCTCCTCTGAAAAGGAAAGGTTCAAATCAGAAGTGTCTGACTCCGTGGTATAATTCACAAACGTGCAGCTTAAAGCAGATAACCCATAAGCTGGAGAGGGAATGGTGTCTCACTAAATTAGAAGATGCTCATTTAGCCTGGAAAAAGAGTTTGTTGCTCTATAAAAAAGTGCTCCGTAAAGCTAGGACATCTTACTATTCATCATTAATTGAAGAAAATAAGAACAACCCCAGGTTTCTTTTCAGCACTGTAGCCAGGCTGACAAAGAGTCAGAGCTCTGTAGAGCCGAGTATTCCTTTCATTTTAACTAGTAATGACTTCATGGATTTCTTTACAAATAAAATTTTAGACATTGGAGAAAAAATTATTCAAAACCATCTCCGAGATTTATCTTCATGTTTGGCTGCTTTCAGCACTGCTGGTATTTGTTTAGACTCTTTGGCTCCAGTTGATCTTTTGGAGTTAACTTCAATAGTTACTTCCTCCAAACATCAACATGTTTATTAGATCCCATTCCTACTAGATTGTTGAAAGAAGTCTTTCCAATTGTTGATGCTTCAATCTTAAAAATGATCAATCTGTCTTTATTAGGTGGCTATGTACCACAGGCCTTCAAGGTGGCTGTAATTAAACCGCTACTTAAAAAGCCATCACTTGACCCAGCTGTCTTAGCTAATTATAGGCCAATCTCCAACCTTCCTTTTCTCTCCAAAATCCTTGAAAGAGTAGTTGTAAAACAGCTAACTGATCATGTGCAGAGGAACGGTTTATTTGAAGAGTTTCAGTCAGGTTTCAGAATTCATCACAGTACAGAAACAGCATTAGTGAAGGTTACAAATGATCTTCTTACAGCCTCTGACAGTGGACTCATCTCTGTGCTTGTCCTGTTGGACCTCAGTGCAGCTTTTGATACAGTTGACCATAACATTTTATTACAGAGATTAGAGCATGCTATAGGTATTAAAGGTACTGCACTGCAGTGGTTTGAATCATATTTATCTAATAGACTCCAATTTGTTCATGTCACTGGGGAGTCTTCTTCACACACTAAGGTTAATTATGGAGTTCCACAGGGTTCTGTGCTAGGTCCAATTTTATTTTCATTGTACATGCTTCCCTTTGGCAGTATTATTAGAAAGTACTGCATAAACTTTCATTGTTATGAAGATGATACTCAGCTTTAACTATCCATGAAGATAGATGATACACATCAATTAGTTAAACTGCAGGAATGTCTTAAAGTCTAGATATTCTGCTCTGACCTCTGTTATTAACAAGGCATTTTCTCCGAAAGAACTTCTACTCACTGGATATTTTTTCTGTATTGCACCATTCTCTGTAAACCCTAGAGATGGTTGTGTAGGAAAATCCCAGCAGATCAGCAGTTTTTGAAACACTCAGGCCAGCCATCTGGCACCAACAGCCATGCCACATTCAGAGCCACTTAAATCACCTTCCTTCTTCATTCTGATGTTTTTAAATTTTAGCAGATCATCTCAACCTGCCTTAAATGCACTGAGCTGTTGCCATGTGACTGGCTAATCAGAAATTTGTGTTAATAAGCAGTTGAAAAGGTGTACCTAATAAAGCAGCTGGTGAGTGTAATGTGCAATAATGGTTCTGGTTCAGTAGGTAGAAGAGGGTTGATGGATTCAAGCGTCCAACCTCAAATTGCACACATACCCCTTGAATGTTCATTTTACTGAGGTTGAAAAAGAAGCATGCACAATAAATGCAATATATCTTCTTAAATGACATAATTTTTTTATTAGTATGATTATTGCTTAAGATTAAAGTAATGCTATTATTGTTTGGAGTTGGTGAGAAAAATATAGATCTTTCCTATTATTAGACTCAACCGCAGATCAAGGGAGAATAGGGAACACATGCATGTCACAAATAAAAGGATGCCATGACAAAATAAAATCCATCTTCAGTTACATTCAATGAAGAGATGCTATAGGGCAGATTAAGCCTTTTTGGGCTCTGTCTCTATTACTTTGATGTATCCCCATATGTAATTGAGTCAAGGAGTGAAGGAAAAACAAATACAAAAAGAAAGTTGTGATCCAATTTACAGGGCAAGCAGGTAGAAACTGAAACTGTCACCAAAATGGTATAACCACCATTGTCCTCTCACCATTACTTATTGTGCCAATGTGTCTTGAAAGGTAGATAACAGGCTTACTTTTTTTTTTTTCAAAAATCAGCAACATTTACATGGGTATACCAGTATCTAGGATTTATATACCTCAGCATTTAATTTATATGCCATACACATGTAACCTAAAACCTGATTTCACTATTAATGCGCATCCAGTGATTTTCCCTGTCTGAATGAAAAAAATCATGTTTACAGGAACCTGAGAGCTCAAGGAAAAAATCAAACTCTGTGCCATCAGCTAACCTGCATGAAGAATTCCTGCCTGAGCCTGCCCCCAAACCATGCAGCCATTCTGCAAT
Source organism: Pterophyllum scalare (assembly GCA_024447675.2). Taxonomy (NCBI): domain Eukaryota; kingdom Metazoa; phylum Chordata; class Actinopteri; order Cichliformes; family Cichlidae; genus Pterophyllum; species Pterophyllum scalare. Next base: position 15,931 of record JAMQGT020007392.1, on the reverse strand, counting down.
TGACCTTCACTGCATGCGCCCATAGGTACTGTCTATAATCACATGTTAATGGAGCGATTCAGTGTCTAGGTCAGACATAATACTCACCTCCTGTAGGTATTTGCACTACCCCTATCCTAATCTCTCATAGTTACCTCAGTCATTATTAGCTCAAGAGTTATTTATAGGATTTCCTTGAGCCTATAAAAATCTGCACCAGTCAGCCATAACATTAAAACCAATAGCTCTCATCCTTTGGGGCTTAAACAGAGGACCTCTGGGTGAGAACTGCTGTGTCTGTTACCAAGACAGGGAAGTGGGTCCTTTTGGTCTAATGGGTTATGGTTTACAGCATAAGGCCTAGATAGATTAGACTTGTTCCACTGCATCCTCAGATACACTGACTTAAGATGATTGGTATTATTGGGTGCATCCATCTTCTGCTTAAGGTTCAGAGGAGCTGGAGCCTATTCCAGCTGTCACAGGGTGAAAGGTGGGGTTCACTTTGCACAGGTCACCAGCCTGTCACAGGGCCAACACAAAGAGCAAGAGAACCATTGATACTCACACCTACAGCCAATTTAAAATCTCCAATTAACCTAACCCCACTAACATGCATGTCTTTGGAGTGCCTGGAGAGAACCCATGCAGACACGGGGAGAACATGCAAACTCCACACAGAAAGGCCCCAGCCAGATGGACCTACTTGCTGCGTGGCAACAGTGCTAACCACCATGCCAAGAAGCTTCATGGTGACTGGTATTTTTTATTTCTTCTACATATTACAACCTTACTTTCTCTTTTGACTAATTATTTTGTGTGTGTGTTAAAATTTGCTGACATTAGGGCCTTAAGTCTACAGGGGTGGGAGGGTGGGTGGTCTGTGAGATAAACTCCCACCTCCGGCTGAACTTTGACAACATTCTGAGGGAGGCTGAAGTCATAGAGTCCAAATGGACCACATCCCTATCTTTAAGAAGGGGGGAGGATGTGTTCCAAGTAGTGGGGGAATAACATTCCTCAGTCTCCCATGCCAGGGTGCTGGAAAGGAGAGTCCGTTCATCATACCTCTGATTCAAAAGCAACAAATAGCCTATTTTTATGGGCCATTCAGTTCCTGTGCAACTGCAGCGGGAGTTTGGTCCGCATTGCCGGCAATAAGTCAAACTCATTTCCGGTGGGTGTTGGACTCCACTACGGTTGCCCTCATTCTGCATTTCTGTTCATCATTTTTATGGAAATAATTTCTAAGTGTAGCCAAATGGCGAAAAGCTTCTGCCTTGGTGCCCTCTGAATCTAATCTCTGCTTTCTGCAGCTGGCATGAAAATTAGCACCTCTAAGCAAAGGGCGGAGTGCCCACTCCGGGTAAGGGACGAGTTGCTGCCCCATGTGGATGACTTTATCTCGGGGTCTTGTTCAAAAGTGAAGGGAGAAAGGAGCGGGTGACTGACAGACAGACTGGGGCTGCGGTTGCTGTGAAATGGACACTACACCAGTCCGTTGTTGGTAAACAGAGAAATGAGCATAAAAGTGAAGGTGTCAATTTACCAGTTGATCTCTGTCTCCACCCTCATCCATGGTCATGAGCTCTAGGTAGTGACTGAGGCCCCATTTACACGATACCATTTCCACTGGAACTGGCGGTCGCAACCATAGTGCGCATGTGCGAGTGACCTGTTTTCAAATCACCCCGTTTTCAACTGTTTACATCACAACGCCGGCCGGTGCGTTTCTGAAACATTCCACTCTGGACCCTTTTTCCGAAACACATAGTTTTCACTCCGTTGTCGTGTAAACGGTAGGCCGAAACGCATCAAAACGACACAGTTTTCATTTTGAAACGGTGTCGTGTAAACGGGGCCTGAAAGAATATCATTGATACAAATGGCAGAAATGGGCCCCTCCGGGCTGGCCTCTCCCTTAGAGATAGGGTAAGAAATGCAACCATCCGGGAGGGGCTCAGAATAGAGCCACTACTCCTCCACATTGAAAGGAGCCAGTTGAGGTGGTTCGGCATCTGCCCGACGACCCGGCTCCAGATAAACGAAAGAAGATGGATGGATGGATGGATGGATGGATGGATGGATGGATACATTTTTCTTTGGACATTGACTGCTTTTTTCACTCATTTTCAGTCCAGTCCTTGTACCTGAGCATTTTCAGAGGAATGTTTTTTACTGACCTAAGGATCATTCCAACATAAAAAGGCTCCTAACTCAAGGGATGAACCAGTGTTGTGTCTACACGTAACAGGCAATTTAGCAAAAAACACATTTAAACATTTTAAAATCTTGAGGCACTTTACTAGCAGCTTGTCACAAAAACACATAATTTGATCCCATTTCTATGGTTGAATCTATGAAAAATGCCAAAGATAACATAATTTGACTGTCCCAAAGACTCCCAAAGAATGTCTGCAGCCATCTGTAAAACAGGCTCTTTTCTGGGGCTGCATTTCAGCCAGTGGTGTTTGGGATCTTGTCAAAATTGATGGAATTATGAACACAGAAAAGTACCATCAGATTTTGATCCATCATGGAATATAATCTAGAAAGTGTCTAATTGGCAGTAGTCCCAAACACAATGCCAGTATAGTAAAAGCATACCTGGATAGAAAAATACACAATGGAACACTATCAGTCATAGCTAGACATAGTCATAGCCCTCCCCAGAGCCCAGACCTCATCATTACTGAAGCATTGTGGGATCATCTTGACAGAGAATGTGCAAAAGGCAGCCAGCACCCAAAGACAAGCTTTTAATGTACTCCAAGAAGCCTAGAGAACTATTGCTAAAGACTAAATGAAGAAATTACAAGAATGCTTGCCTAAGAAAGTTCAGACTGTGCTTAAGAATAAAGGTGCTGACTTTCAAGCTTGTTAGAAACTCTGCTTTTTATTTTTTTAATAAATAAATCACCCTTTTTTTGTAGAAAAATATGAAAAATGAAGGATGACATTGCACAGTACTGTATGTGTCCACGTAACTGTCCTGAATGGATGTTTGTCAGACTAGTAGTATGTTGTGCGAATTGTCTCACAGCACCTGTGTGACTCTTACTGGGTGAGTGCCTTTCCCTTGCCTGTGGGGAAAAAGAGTTTTCACTACATCCCCAGGAACTGTGATGATGCTGTGCCGTATGAGACAAACAGCAGAAGCCCACTTAACACTTACAGCATGACATTACACTTAAGCTTAAATTCTCTCTAAAAGTCACATTACCCATGGACTAAGAAACACTTCAGACTACTATATTTTAGAGGGGTTTATCCCCTGACCTGACCTCTGTTCAATCCCTGCAAGCTTTGTGTGTGCTATATTTAAACCAGAATGATGACTTTTGACCTAAACTGTCCCATCAGGTTTCCTCCCTCCAAAGGCAGACAGGGCAGCATCAGCGGGGGGTGCAAACGAGGCTGCAGAACTCACTTTTAAGGACCAGATGGAGATGATTGTGAAGCGAGGCATTGGGGAACAGTACTGTCATAGGCCCTGCAACCACTATGACCTAGAGAACTACTGCTACTGACACCAGCTCTTATCCCTCTAATGTTGTTTGCCCAACTGGCTTAACATAGCTTAGCTTCTTGGCTAATGGAGTGTACAATCTCTTCCTTCATGGCCCATTTGTCTTTTTACAAATCTACTATTTTCAAATGAGAATAAATAAATTTTACATATATATATATATATATATATATATATATATATATATATATATATATATATATATATATATATATATATATGTAAAATTTATTTATTCTCAAAAAATTATTTTTATTCGAAAATTTTGTGTTTAAGAACAGAATGTTTAAGAGGAAGTGGGTTTTCTTTAAGTAATGCATTTATTTTCAACTGCACAAGTAGTGTGGTTCAAGTTACTACACACTTGCATTTTAACATTTCTTAATTCTCATATATTCAGTGAGTGTCATGCTGTTCTCCCTTTACCCTGTTCCTGACACACTAATTCAAAACTGCCTCCACGTAGAACCTGTGCAAGGTCAAGCTCTGTTCATTTCACTCTGTAGTGAGCGCCACTTACATTCTGAAAGAACTGGCAGTGACCTGGGTCATGGTCACTTGCAGATAGCACTTGGACAGCAGTCAAGTCCAAACGGTCACAGTGGACATCAATAAAAAAAAAAATCTGTGCATAACCTTGTACTTACCCAAAATTTGCATCACTCAGACCCAAGTGGATCCTCACATAAAAATGAAGCCAAAACTCTATCTGTAATGATCTGTGGGTTTTTGTTGGATTATTTTGAGTTTTCTGATTGTTATTGAGAGTTTTTAAGTTTAAGTTTCATTGTCATTCTAGAGCTTTAGTTTGGATTACTATTGTAGGTTGGGATTTGTTATTGTTTCTGTTTCTTATTCTTACATTATGAGTTCTGTTAGTTTTGTCTTTGGGCTACATATTTCTTTGATGAGTTACTTCCTGTTTTATTTTGTAGTTCCTGTCTCCTGTGCTTTGGATTTAGTTTTACTTCCTTTGTGTCATTGTCCTTAGTTAGTGTCACATTTTTCCTAATTGGCCTTCTGTGTGTGTGTGTGTGTGTGTGTGTGTGTGTGTGTGTGTGTATTTGGTTGGTTCGGTGTTCTTTGTCAGATTGGCGATCTTCATCATGAGAACTTTGCTGATTTGGTTTTTGTTTTGTTCTTAGATTTTTTTTCTTTTCTTTTTTTTTGGGGGGGGGGGTGAACAGCCTTAAAAAAGGCTAATTTTTAAACACAGAAACAATACAATAAGATTTTGGTTAAAATTAGAGTCACAACTACATTCAAAGCTCCTTATACCATTTTTCCAGGATGCATGAGTTCCAGTTCTATAATACACCCACCCCAAATAAGCACCTCACAATTTTACAGCTTATATTTTAAAAATTCTATTAACACACACAGTTTTCTGCAAAACTGAGTTGGTTGGTGCAGGATGGCTTCAGGCACAGTGTTAGGATGTAGGTCACCTTCGTATTCAGAAGTATTCAGAACCCAGTATACAGCCACTGTGGTTATATGCAATAAAATGCTTGAAAATGGACTTGAGAAGCGTATTTACAGGAATGTTGAATAAGTAAAACAGTCTGTTGCAACACCAGTGTATTTCTTTTTTGTGTGTTTGTGTGTGAGGATGCAGCATAGCACTGGTGTATTGTTACAGTTAGTAATTTTTCATTAGTTGGTGTCCTTTTCTGCACCATGCTGCATACCCTATGGAATGTTTACCTGTGTTCCCTCATTTACTGCGCAAGTACAAGATGTCATTAGTTGTTACAGTAGGTTGCGGCAACTCACTGACATTTTCCCTGGCATTACAGACTCACAAAAAAAAAAAGTGTGATTCTGAGTGGACATGCAGATTTCAATTTTGCCACTTTGGGAAAAAAAATGTTCAGTCAGCAGTTTGATAATATTATGTTGGTACCTTCTCTGTAAGTGTAGGTTAATGGTTCAAGTCGAAATTATTAAGCTCTGTCCTAGGTGGGAGGTGGAAATAGTCAAGAAATATTTATCATAAAGTTGAAGAATTGTGCTGTATCATATGGTTGTGAGTAGCCTTCTCAAAATGATCTATGGGTCAAATATGTGATTTTGTGTGTACGTGTTTTCCATCCCTTTTAGCAGAGATCAGCACTCCCCCTGCTGGATGCTCTGCAGATCTACTGAAATTTAAAGGAGTCCTTTGAAGCCTCTAACAATTGCAGAAGCAGAAAGAATTAATTTTATGTGCTGAAAAAAAAAAGATTTATATAAACACCCTCTCTCTGGTTCAGATGTTTTATCAAGCACTGTTAAATGCAAATTTGAAAATATCTTGTAAACATGAAAACATTTATGAATAATGCTCTACTTGCCCCGGTGAAAAACACTTGGTGCAGTGTAAGGCAGAAATTGAGGATTCATAACTAACATTTAAAAGGCTGATACCAAGCTGAAGTCTGTGCTAATAATCATCAATAAAAGGCATTAAAATTTTCAATGACATGCTGTCCTCTACTGAAGGCTTATGGAAGCAGAAATAGTCTCTTAGTATTCCACTTGAGACACTTTACCTCCATATTGCAATTTCCTGTTTGAGTCTTATCTGGAGCAACCTGAAACTGCACTCCAGCGAAGCCTCATGCAGCTCCCTCTGCTCACCTACTGCTATTCCATCTCTGGCTCCATTTCTCTCTTTTTTTTCCTTCTCTATTTTGCTCTTTTGCTCCTTCACTCTCACTTTCACCCTCTCGCCCTGCCTGCCTGTGCAATGTCATGATTAGTATGCTACGAATCAGTAAAGCTTTGCGTGGATATCAGTCACTCAGACAACCAGTCAGCAGTCTCACTGTCAGTCAGTTGGCTGATCAGTTTAGTCCATCACCTCAGACTGTGGTCAAATTACTCATTCAGTTTCTGGGTTGATCACTCAACCACCTAGTCATCCTTTTTTTTTCTTTCCTTTTTTCTTGTTCTTTGATTATTGTTTTTTTTTTTTTTTGTTGCTGGTGTTTTTGTTGTCTTTGCTCACCTGTTGTACATTTTGGAAAATTCCATGCATGACTTACATGGAAATAGATGCATTAGAGGGAAATGTTGTTCTTTCTCTCTTTTTTTGTCCTTTTTTGTGCCCACATTATAGAGCTGGCTTAGCCTTAGAACAGCCAAAATTGGATGTCTGAGTAATTGCTCAATGCTCTGTAAGACAGAAACAACCGCAATATTTCAGTGCAAGTCTTTTTTTTTTTTCTGGCAGAAACAATTATGGCTTGTGCATTGTACATCTGGGAAGATTTAGAGCATGGTGCTCATAGCCAGCTGTTGCAAGATAAATTTGTACTGTGAAGTATTGACCTAGGGAGAAGTGTGTTTTTGCTTATTTGTTTTTATGCCAGATGTTTGACAGTTGCTTTAAGGTTGCAAAATTCACAAATCTCAAATTGTCACCACAGCAACAACCATAGTCCACTCGTTTCATATTTGCACACTTTTATGAGCTTTTGTGGTGACTCTTTGGATATTAAACATTAAAATTCGCTTAGTTGTTGCGGAGAACGCTAGAAATAAATACAGAGTGACAGGTGCAGCAAAAGACTGATCCCCTGTTTCTTCCATTATTACATTCTGTTCAGGCATTGTTGCAGGGAGAAGGAGGAAGATCAAGCTTCGGCCACAGAATATGAATTTTATATCTGCAATGCAGCCAAGGGGTACTCTCGTGTAACGGCGTGCCTTGCCAATGGACAATAAAGATCATTGGTTTTTGCATGCTGCTCCTCGGTTTAATGTTCATTGATCATGTTACAAAAGATTGCTTCTGTTTCTGCTACACCTAAATATATTTGAATGATAAAAATTTACTGCACCCCCCTAACCCCCCACCCCCGCCAAGTCACATTTTCATGTTTCTATTTCTAATGTGATCATTATTTTGAGACAGTATGTGAATATTAGCTGTAAAGATCAAAGCAACAGAAAATTAGGTGAAATGGGGGAAACCATGAATTTATATGATTATATAGTAAATGGTAAAGTTCAAGCTTGGTGTAATGAAATATTCATGGACTGGTGCCAGTGGGCCGTAATGAATGAAAGGTCATTAAAGTCCACCTGACAGTAGGGTGATGGATGAGTGGACAAATGCTGACAGTTGCTTTCTTTTGGCAAATCATCAAAAAAGTTTTTCAAAGTCAAAAAAATCAAGGGGTTAATTAAAGTGGTGAACTCTTAATGGAAGTAAAGTTCACAGCAATAGGGAGATATAAGGAAATTGTGAATTCACAATATGCATTATTTAAAAATTAACCAAAGACAAGATTTATTATCTTCCAAACAAAACATTTCATGGTGAGAAATTAATGGGTAAAGTTTTCTTAATGTTTATGGTGTAGCTTCACCATAGCAGACTTCATCATCTGTACAGCGACTTATTGACCTGTCTCAAATGAAAGACGTAATTAGATATTAATGGTGCCAATAAAACAACAACAAAAAGATTTAAAACGGTTCAAAATCAACCCTACGGTGACGAGCCCTTCCCAAACCTTTGTTACCTTTTCTGGCTCAGGAGTTAATTGCTGTCTCCTTATAATAACACTTCACTTCAGTCCCATGGCATATAAACAGCCTATCACATTTTTTTCCTTTTGTCACAATGCTTTTGTCTCACTACAGTTGGGAAAGTTTGTCTGAGCGATATTTATCTTTGATAAATTTAGTGTGAAATAAATGGCACACTCGGATATAAGCAACAAACCAGCAACAAGATTTATGTTTGTGTTTAAAGTGTTCACCTAAATTACTGAACCATTTTTTTCTGATTTGCCCGTTTGAGGTATTAAGACAACTGGTGCATACCCTATCAAATACACATTATATATATATATGTGTATATATATATACATACATATATAAATATATATATGTATATATATATATATATATATATATATATATATATATATATATATATATATATATATATATATATATATATATATATATATATATATATATATATATATATACACAAACACAGGTAGACTCAGTGCCAGACATAAATTTTACTGTTCTCAGGCTGCCATGTAGTGGATGACCTCCTCCACTGGGTCCTGTTGAGGAGCAGTGGCTGTGCTCTGAGCTCCTACTGAATATCTGAGCTTTCACCCTGTTTCTAAGGGTAAGACCAGGCATCCTTTAGAGGGAGCTCATTTCTGCTCATTTCAAGCGTATCCGTTTAATCACTACTAACAGCTCACGGCCGAAGGTAAGGGTAGGTATATCGATCAACAGGTAAACTGACTTCTTCACCTTTATGCCCTGCTCTCCCTGTACCACAATCACCAGTACAGTATGTGCATCACTACAGAGGCTGCATCAATCTGCCAGTCAGTCTCCAGCTCCAATACTTCCCTCAACCACGAACAAGACCCCCAAGATACTTGAAATCCAAGTCTTGAGGCAGAAACTGGTGTAGTCTATCCACCCTTTTTCGGACAGAGAACAATGGCCTCGATCTTGGAGGTGCTGACTTTCATCCCAGCCACTTCACACTCAGTTGCAAACCACCCCAGTGTGAGCTGGAGGTCATCTCTCTCTGAATAACCACCAAATCTGACACTCTTCATCCCTTGGCACATAAAAATTCTGTCTATAAAGGTTATGAACAGAATTGGTGACAAGGGGCAACCCCAGGGCCTGACACTGATTGAGTATGACACTGCACAGCTTCGCTTAAATCCACCTTTCCACTCTTCACGTGGACAATGAAGCATCAAAGATATCAAAAAATAGGTAATGGCTCAATGTCAGTATAACATTTTGTTGCCCGAGGCAATACAGCATTAAAAAAAAACAGCTTAAGGATTAGTGTGTCAGAAAAAAGTCAGTTCAAGTTAATACAATGCCAACAAAAATGCATGCACAAAATGATTCCTCACAAACCCAGTGCAAAAATACCCACAGCAATACTGCATATACATGTAAACCTTACACATTTATCGTGGCCCACTCGTCAACAAATCTGCCCTTCCTGATGCAAAACATTAGGTTTCATTATTGGGTAAATCAAATCAAGCTGGTATCAAATGTGAAAATACATTTTTCAGCACTGATAACCTTAGGGAAATGTAAACTGCAGGTGCTTTGCAACAGAACGCAATCATTAGGGGGGTTCATTATGCTGTATTTGTACGTTTTGAATGTTCACCCATGCATGTCCAACATGAGCAAAAACAAGCACAAACTGTATGTCTTGGTAATTATCCCCAGGCTTCAAAGTATCAAACCATAAATGCTTCTCTTGTTTTCTTGTTTCCTGTCAAGTCAGTGAGAGTGAGAAAAGAGAAAAAAAGAGTCCGGGGGAAGTGGATGGGGCTGATTCAACATGCACCTACACACTCAGACCATCCACCTCAGACAATATCTGTAATCTGCATAACAATGTAATTATAATCTGCCTGAGTCTCTCCTCTGCACTTCCTTGAGTTTCTTGCAGCAGCACCAAATCTGCCTTCAACAGTTTTGGCAAAGCAGTGGCTATCTAATCAGGTGAAGTGAATGATGACCATATTTTGTAGAACAATCCGCCCTTTAAGCATTAATCACAAGATAATTGGATTGAAAATTAGGGAGACGTTGTCTTTGTATTCCATTAGCTTGGAGTGGATTTCTCATCACTCTGTTGGAGTGTGAGTGCTTCTTTATTTACATACTTGGTGCTCCTCTCTCCCCTAAGGCTTTTAGAAGAATAGGTGAGGAGAGAACAGATAGAAGGCAAAAAAGTAGAAAGAGAGTGGGGAAAAGAGTAAAGAGGAGGAGTCTGGTAAATCAGATTGACTTCATTATGTATAAAAGGGGGCTGGTGTCCTCAAAGGTTAAATTGATCCAGTCACTGTGATGAATAGATTCAATTAATCAATCCAGTGTGGGACAGGGGTGAATACATGTATTAGGGGAAATCCCTCCTTGTTGGCTAATTTTTCAGACATCATCTTACATCTCTTCAAGTGAAGAAATCATTTACTGTCACTTTCTCCTTCCTCTGACTTTCTCCCCATTGTTTCTTTCCAAATATCCCCTGCTAACATTTCTGAAAGAAATAAAGACACAATTAATTTGGGAAGCCTCATTTACCTCACTGTAAAAGATTCCTTGCTGGGGGTAAGATGGGACTTAATAGGAAATATCCAAGCATAAAAACATAACTATTTGAGAAGGCAAAGCACTGAGAAGGCATGCAAAGTAATTTTTGTAGTTATAAAATTTTTATTTTCATTTTTTCTTTTTTATCAAGTTACCATATTCGGTTCCTGTCCCATAAGTTCTAAGTTCCAAGAAGCGTATGTGTAAAAATACAAGAAAAACAAAGGGTGAAAGGAACATGTATTTTTAGAAGATTACAGCATGCACATTATAACTTCATACAACATTATTTGTTCATGACCACATGCTTCTTAACCTCACTGAGATGTGGGATGGGCGTCATATGTAAAGTGTGCGGAAATCACCAAAGATAGTCAGTTGCCCGCTGAACTTCTCCAACTTACAGAACTTTTAGCTGCATCACATGGCCCTCCTGAGCAGATGAAGTGTGCTCAGCTGTCATTGATCTCTTGACATATCAGCATTACCGTTTCACCACAGTCAAGCCATATGTTTAGTAAGTCCCCCCCCCCAAAAAAATAAATAAATTATGACTTCACAAATTAAATTTCTAAAGGGGCTAGCTATGCCATAGCTGCAAAGCTGTGGAAGCCTCTAAATGTGTTACATGTGGGTTTTGTCACTTGGGTGCTGCCTGTGTGCATATTTCTCAGCAACTGAGATGTACAACAAAAACAGTGTTCTTATAGCTGCTCATACATCTGGAATAGACTGCATATTTCTCCTTTTGTGCATACACAGACTTTTACTGAATGTATGAAGTTTTATGCTTCTGGTCCCAGGAGTCCAGCCAAGGCTTTCACTACTGTGAGCACTTAGTGGATTGCACAAGAGTAATTTACACTGGACTAATATGATATTCTGCACATCTTCACATTCTAAGAAACCCCTTTATGTCTCTTTCTACCTATTTCTCATTGTACTCAGCTTCAGTGTATTACTTTTTCATCACTTTAAATTGGATGTCCCAGAATAATAGTGACCCTGTCCATTATTAATACACTGAATCCATCATGGCAGGAAGAAGCAGGGTTTGGAAACCCCATGAACAGTCTCAAGGGCTTGGAGAACTTATAGTTTCTCTGAGCAGACACCCACTGCACCCTCTGTGAAAGTGCTGCTCTTTTTAGTGACTCCTAATAACAATACTTCACAAACAACACAGTTCACACACAAGAGACAGACCCAGTACATAATCCATCATCCACTCTATTTTTTAATTTTATTTATTTTTTTGGACAACTGATTGCTTGGCAGTTGTAAGAAAAGTAAATCCACCAACCTCACTTGCTATTGCTATAAAATATTTAGAAAAAAAAATCCTTTGATCCCCACATATTTCTGTCTTTTTATATTTGGGTGTTTATATTGTAGCTGCATATTTATTTTTAGTGCAAAACCTTATTTCTCACAGTTACTGCAGTGTAAGCTGAGTGCATATACTAGCTGAACGCTGTTAGAAGAGCCGTCATTAGTCTATTTTATTCAGTAAACGTGATGAAGACATACAGTGTAAATGGAAAAAATAATCAATATCACCCTTGAAAAACAAACTTCTGACCTTGAATGTTTTGATATTCATTAGCTGATTTACACAAAGTAGCAATATCTCAATGATAAGCTAAATTTATATGATTTTTTTGTGCTGGCTGATTTCAGTCTAGCACCAGTTTAGAAATGCCTCAGCACTGTGACAAATCCCCAAACATCTTATCCTTTTTTTGCTCTTTTCCTAGACAGTCAGCAAACAGGTTTTAACAAGGCCAGTGCATCAGCCAGAATGTAAGATCAGTTTAGGCTGGCACTTCGGTGTAGCCATGTGAACAGTGCGACGTGAAAACAGAATATTATGCTGGGTGATACTGAGAATACATGCCATTTAGTGTTCAAGGGGCTGATAAAAAAAAATAATAATAATAATCAGTTAGGCATTGGTTTCACCCGTGGTGCTGATTGGCTAATCATTAGTCCTCTCTCAGTGTCCACTGGACAAGCTGCTTCTTCAACGGCGAATCCAGTGTTTTATGTGACAATGACACAAACCAGTTAACTCTGTGTCAGAGGTCTGGACCCAAGTGAGTACACCCACTGTGTATGAGTCAGACAGGTGGGACAGCCACAAATGAGGTGGTAACGAGGTGTTTCTCTGTAATGTGGGAGGTGCGTTACAGAGGAGAGCTAAAGGAAATGAAAGGTTGAGCTCTGAGAGCTGCCACAAACCTGTTAAAAGGTTGAACTCCTCAGCCCAAAATCATTCAGAGCTGCAAACCAGGTGTTCTTGTAGGTGAGCTGCCATTTGTATTTGTCCATGGTGGTTAGACTTTAAGAATAAGAAACATCTTATTTTTTGGCACTGGAATCCTAATTTCTATATGTTATTACATTATTGTAAACATTCATATTAATTAAATTCTAATTTAGATTTTTTCTTATTTTTATACTAGAAAATCATGTTTCATGTAAAATCACTTTACATTAAAAAAAACCTTAAAACAAAGCCTCACAATGATATTGTGTCTGTTTGCAGCTGCAGCAGGTTGAATTTCTATTCAAAGTTCTTTGTTTGAGGCTTATACTGTTTGTCTTCATTAGCTTTAGTTTGGCACTTTCTGGACCTTTCGACCACTGGTTATGTCCTGTTCTTGGATGAATTAGCGTATTGCGAAGCGCTAGAGTTCCGCGTGTTCCTGTTTCCTAGCAACAGAACGAGAAAAGGGCAAGAGCTTTTTTTGTGCGCCGAAGGAGATTAAAATCAAATAAAATGTACTTTTTAAAAGTATCTGAAGTTTAATATATACGATTAAAGCGCCATACTGTTTGAGTTCAGCGGTTAAACGAATAACATAGTTTGAGGGATCAGAAGTTGAATAATAGGCTGAAGTTAATATTACAGCTCAGTCATTCAAAATATATGAGTACAATCAAATATATTAATGTGTACGACAGTATGAGATTTTCTGTTGATAAAGGCATGCATGTCCAAAGTAAATTCTAACAAGAAAGTAAACACAATCCAGAACAAAATAGTTCACATAAGTACAATTGTATAGCTCAAAAACATAAAATACAGCACAAAAAACAAATACTTTTAAGCTAAAAGCGAATTAAAAAAAACAAAACAAAAAACAATACAGTAATATGAATAAATTTATTAAGTATATTTTATGACCAAAAGAATTTTGCTGCGGGACTTTGAGTAAATATTGCATTGGGCATTTGCTCTCTGGTAACATTTACCGTAGAGCTAGAAGCATTAATACCGACCGCCAGTACTGCGGAACATGAGTACTGTCCTTTCCCAGCATGACGCGTTTGTTATTGTTCTGTATGAGTTTTCCTGTTAGAATAATAATAATATTAAAAAAATACCTGAAGCTCTGCAGAACAGTACGCAGCGGATTTATTTTATGCAGCATCAGGCAAAAGTGCAACACAAGCACACACAGACTGAAGAAAAAATAGACAAATAATAAACAAAACCTGTTACATTTCACAAAGCTTACAAAGGTCTAAATAGCACGTATAACATTCAGGAAGGTTGGCTTGGTTTCCTGATCATTTTTCTTGTAATTATTTTCAATTTTATCTTGACTAAAATGCAAGAAAGAGAGAGAGAGAGAGAGAGAGAGAGAGAGAGAGAGAGAGAGAGAGAGAGAGAGAGAGAGAGAGAGAGAGAGAGAAAAGCTCAAATACATTTATCTAAAATTCCCTCTGAGTTTCTTCCCCAGGAAGTGGTCTGAATCCACCCAGAGCAGCCAGTGGAAAGCCAGCTGGGAAACGCTCTGGTTTCCAGTCAGAGATTAGCTGGGTAAATTCTGCGTATTTTCTTAAGCGTGTTAGCGATGGAGTATTTTTCCGAAGGTAGTAGATGTAACGCGTTACTTTGCATGTGAACTGATGACATCATTGAGGGCAGGCCTCCCCCTCCCTCCTGTCTCCCTCCCTGTCTCCCTCCTCTATCAGACGGGCTGCTGCTGAGCTCCTGAGGACACACAGCCGGAGGAATTATGCCCTGCCCAGCAGCGGCTTTGCCCGTTTGAAGAGCTGACCTATGCATACCAAGTAGTTCTAAGTCCGGGGATCTCCCCGTGTTTTTGGTAAGTGCAAATGATCTGTCGGCTCGGTGCGCAGGGCAGACTGTGATTTTTCCCCCTGCTGCATCTGCGGATAAAAGGGCCAGAATCACACGCCGTAGCCGCTAGTTGCTACTGTTGCTAGCGTCGCCCGAAAGGCTTTCAACTCCGATTAAAAATGAAGCATAATTAGCCAGAAGTGTAACGTTGCTTCACATAAGGACATGTGCAGGATGCTGCAGTTTCTGTCGCCTTTGAGGACGTAAAATGTTGGTGAGGACGGGGATGCGACACGGAAAGAAGTGTTTCAGTTTACTGCAGGAAAGGGTTAAATTATTCCTTCAAAATAGCAACATTGTCACCCAGTGATTCGCGTCTTCTCGCAAGCAACAGTTTGTTTCCTTCAGATGTCTTTTTTTTACAGTAACATGTTCAGTTTCTGCGCAGGGGAAAGGCCCGATTCTCCATTTTTGCAGAGGGGCGCGCAGGGAAAGGCATCGCAGAGCTAAAAATTGTGCGATATTATCACTGTTTACATATATTTCACATGACGCCGCGTTGTGTGTGTGTGGGCAATGAGCAAAATTAACTGCTACAGCTTGGTGTTTGGTGCTTTGAGCAGGCTGTAGTGTTTCAGTCTCCGTGACTCCGTGCAAGTGATGCACGGCCCCCAAAACTGCAGCTGACCAAAAAAAGAAAAGGGGGGGAACTTGTGCATATACATAATATCAAAAAAATAAGGAGATTTAGTGGAGGAGTGAAGCGGAAATGTTTGTTGTTATCAAAGTACAGTGTCTGAATCCCTTATTTTATATTTAAAAAATGGCAATTTTACAACAAAGATGAAAACTAGTCCATTAAAATGAGACTTATGAACTTATTTAAACCACGCAATTACTTGAGAATAGTAGAAAGACGCATTTTACTGTCTCTAGTGGAACATCTCACAGCTTTTTCAGTGAATAAGTAACATGGCTGGCTGGTATAAAAGGAACATCCCAGAGAAGCTTGCAGGGTTGGATGAGCCAGTCTGCAAAAAGACAGAAGTGTTCAAATTCCTAAAAACAATAAAGTATCACGTTTCTCCAGTAAATGAAAAGGAAACACCTCTTTGTGAGTTAGTGTCTGTGTAGTTCTGCTAATAAGCAGAACATGAACTCGAATCACACACTGAAGGGGCCTAGCTTACTCACTGTTTCTCTAATATGTCTTAGCCAGGCTTATT